>ML800537.1:78960-129701 GCA_009831015.1 Picea engelmannii
GATAATAACAAAAAAAATATAAATAAAAAATATATATGTAAAAAAAATGTATAATAATAAATAAATAAATAAAGAAAATACAAAGAATTTTAACGTGGGCAGTGGGTCCTCGCATGAGGCCCACGTGCCCTTCCGTCACCATTCTCATTCCCAAAGACTCCCAAACCCTACACGCCTTTCTATCCCAACCCTACATGCCTCTCCATTCTGCAAAGGCGGTCGCGCTCCTCTTCATTCTCATTTTTTTTTTTCATTTGCTCAGCAGAGGGAAGGCTTATTGACTGTGTGGGCTTGGCCGCACAGTAGGTTTTCGAACCTGTGTTGTTTGGCTGCCAAAGCTCAAGAGCCTGACCGTACTTCCATAGTGCATCGTCCTCTGGCGTTGGTTTGTATTATGGCTGTGGGCACAGACTGGTTTGCTTGGCGCATAGCCTTGGCCACCGGGCTGTAACTTGCACCGTGTATGAGTGTATGGGAGAGCATCATTTTTTCTTTGGATAGGAATTCCTGTGAGGCATTTAGGCTTTATCTGTTTCTTGTATCATTTTAGGTTTTCATATTTTCCAGAGTACGTGATGAAAAACTGATTGAATAGCTTGTCGTATACGTGTATGGATATGCATCATTTTTTTTTTTGCTGTCTCTGTAGTGCACCCTTTTGGCTCCTCCATGTAGCTTGGTGCTCGACTTGGGCACTACCTTGTGTTTGGTGATGCTTGGTGAGTGTCTTGGCTTTCAAGATTACAAGAAAGAAAAAAAAAAATCCTGGGCAAACACTATGTTCCTCCTTTCCATGGGCTTGGCACTTAATCCGTTGGGCACTAACTTTGATTTCTCGGTATGTTGTATATTTGTGCCTTGGCTATTTGCATGTGATATAAAATGTAGATTGAGAAACTGGGCCAAAAGTCCCATTATTTTTTTTTACATTCATTATTACACACATTGTGAGAAACCATGCTACTCTCGTGGGCTCTTATTCGTAGATATGATGGGGTTCTGCGAGTCGCTTTGTGTTTACTTGGTAATTGGTAGGCTTTCAGAACTTTGAATTCTTTTTTTTTAACTCCTTTTTTTTTTGTATTACACGTAGTGCACCCTTATGGTGCTTCGTGGACTCCTAATTAACGCTCCAAGTTATCTCTGCCCCGTGGCATTGAGAACTCGATACCACATAAATTTAGAAGCGGTTGGTCCTCTGACTTAAGCGATAGCATCGTATAAATGCCACACAATATGTCATGGGTTCGACTCATCGCAGGCTCATTCAAAAGGGGAGAATCAAAGTTTGTTGCTCTACAACACTCCAGATGCATTGAGCACTTAGAACTGCCCCTTGTAGGGTTCCTCCTTCATGTGACTCGACAGTTGATAATAGCGGGCTGGATTTTGTGTCGAGTTGTGTGTTTATTTCAGGATCTTGGCTCGGTATTGGTTTGAATGCTTGACTTGGAGATTGAATGCGAGTTGGGTTTTGTGGATGTAGCTGGTAGCACATAAATGTGACAAAGAGCAGCGGCAAGGAGATGAATGGTAGTATTATTCAGGGCGAGAGAAGAAAAAAAAATTGAGCTCAGTGTTCCATTCTACAAGCTCTTTTCTTTTGCTGACAAATATGACTATTTTCTCATGACCGTGGGAACGGTAGGTGCAGTCATTCATGATTCAGCCATGCATGTCTTCTTGGTGTTCTTCTGAGCTTTGATCTGATAAATATATTTTTTGTTTTATTATTTGTTTGTTTAATTTTAAACAAATGTTAAAATTCATTTAACACTTGTTTCAATATGCATAATATTATACTATTTTCATTTCCCAAGGGTATATTGTTTATATATATTTATATAGATCTGTATATATAAATAAAAATAATTGTGTGCTTGGCTTGCAGGTTAGGTGGATCTGGAGCTGGAGCTTTGAGTCTGAGCTTGGCCCGGGCCCAGATTTATATTTGATTAAAGGGTTTCAGGGTCCCTCTCTCAAGGTTTTCAGGTTGTAGGTTTTCAGGGCTGATTTCAATATATATCTACCCTGAACAATTTATTCACGGTTTCAATATAACTAAATAGAAGTTGTTTAAATTTCTGGGTGGGGTTTGTTTAAATTTCTAGGTGGGTAGGTAGGCCCTTGGCTCTAGATTTTGAACCAGGGCTCTGATACCATGTGTAAGGTCTCTTCATACATAGACTTATAAAACAACAAAAATTGATTAGAGAAATGCTATCCTAACATATTCACAATTTCATAACCAGCATATAACCATTCATAAACAACATATAACCATTTAACTTAATTAAAATTTATGAGTAGATCATAATAAATTATATAACACAATAGAAAAATGAAAATACATACCTCTAACTGATGCTACTGCTATTCTCCAACTCTGCTTGATGCTTTTCCCAAAACTGTCTAACCACCCAGTCAGCTAGGAACACAGCCTCTCCGACTCCCTATCTCCAGGATTCCTAGCCCCTGAGCCCAAAACTCCCAACAACAGGTGCCCCCTTGTAACATTCCTACCACAAGATTCTTCAGACAAAACCCGTAATACAGTCTTCCAATCTCCCCCCCCCAAAATATCCCTTAAAAATGCCCCAATACAGTCTCCTAATATGAAAACAATGCTCCCTCCCAAAAGTCCCGCTTCTCCCCAGTGTTTTCCCCCCTCATATCCTCCTTTTCCTTTTTCCCCATTCACCGCTTTCTTCCTTTCATTAATACTCACCCACCTTATCCCTCGATTCAATGCCAACCACCTTACCCCTCCATTCAATGCCAACCACCTTATCCCCTTCTCCTTAATGGTTCCATCATTCGATATGTTAAGTTTTTATTTAATAAATTAAAATTTATTAAACTTAAATTCATTAACCAAATATTTAATGAGTTAATTAATTAATTAATATACATTAAACAATTAATAATCAAGACAATTAATTAATTAATTAATTAAACTTAATATACTTTAAACAATTTTTTAACTATGACAATTAATTGTTTAACTAGGGTTGTTACATGACCCATGCAAGGAAGGGACCCGAGGTTTATGCAAACAGGGAAGATAGTGGATCTCATGGGGGGACTAGACGTCAACAAGAGTATAGCCCTCGTTATCACACCGAGGGACATAGTTATGGAGGTGGAGTTTCTCAGGGGTCAACACAAAATAGGTCCACCCCTAGACCCTATCTACCTACATTCCTGGATAACCAGCCACAATGCAACTATGAGGATGAAATGGAGGATAACTTTGAGAAGTATGCCAAGGAGTATTATGCCTTGAGTGCAGGATTTCAGAGGCAAGTCACGCTAGATCAATATTGTGGAATCAAGTTTTGGGGTAAGCCTAAACAATATCAAAGGCCTAACTATGAATTGGAATGTAGGGCAAGTAAGATGGAGATTCCTTATTTTGATGGATCTTCTAAGGTTACTGCGCAAGCATGGGTGCAAAAACTCGATACCTACCTACAAATTAACCCCATGAGGGAGATGGATGCCATCAAGTTTTCCACCATGTACTTGTAGGGAAAGGCTCATGATTGGTGGTACCATGGGTTGACCACACCGGGTCAGAATCAGATCACATCCTATACAAAGTTTACATAGAGGCTCATTGACAGGTTTGACCAGGGGGACCCAGAGCTACCTTTTAGGGAACTCACACAACTTAGACAGACATGATCACCAGAGGTTTACATAGAAGAGTTTCAGAGGATAGAAGTAATGGTACAGGATGTGTCTCAATCAGGACTTATGATGCTCTTCACAGAAGGGTTGATGGAGCCCTTGAGGGGTTGGGTCAAGGATTTTAAGCCTACCAACTTGCATGATGAAATTTGGAAGACTAGGGACTTAGGATCAACAACAAAGGTGAGATTCACCCCTATACCTCCTATAAACCAAGGGGGTCGAGACCTAATACCTCCTATGAACCAGGGAGGGAGAGACCCAAGGGGGTTTGACCAAGGAAGGGGTAGTATGGATGAGCCCACTAGGAGGGAATTGAGGAGGAAGCAGTTGTGCTTCACCTGCAAAGAACCATGGGATCCAACTCACAAATGCATGGGTAAGGGAAAATCCCACTAGATTGAGGTGATCTCAGATGATGAGGAGGATGAAGATTTCGACTATCTACAAAACATAGAGGGAGAAGCCCCAAGACAGGTAGAATAGGAAGATGCAAGTCACGACCTTACAATAGACGATAAGGTGACACTTGCATCCATCATTGGGGTACCTAAATTCAACACTTTAAGGATGAGAGGGGTGCTACAAGGGTAGAAGGTCTTAGTTCTCATTGATGGAGGTGCCTCACACAACTTCATTGATTCATCCCTATTGCAAAGAAGGTACATACTGACAATTGAGTTTGAGAGATTTTGTGTGGAGGTAGTAGGGGGGAACACCATGCCTTGTGACAGATACATTCCGGGAATGAAAATTATATTGGGAAGGCATGATTTGGCACAAGATTTCTATGTTATGGAACTTCTAGACACCAATATCATCATTGGAGTATAGTGGCTTAGTACATTGGGGCCTATCACCACAAATTACAAAACCATGGAAATGTCCTTCACAAAAGAAAATTGGAAAAAGGTGGTTCTCAGGGGTATGGCAGGCAAGACACCGAGAGTAGTGACAACAAAATGCACAGAGGCAATATTTAGGAGGGAAGACATTGTTTATGCAATAGAGTGTAGAGTATCAGTCAGGGTAGAAAAGAAGGGGGAAAATCACTACTCACCAGAGATCCAAAAAACCACTGACAGGTACAACAAGGTCTTTGAGACTATACCACTAGGGGCACCACCAGATAGGGGGTTTGAGAACATCATAGAGTTGGAAGAGGGTGTGAAACCTTTCATCACCACTCCCTACAGGCACCCCAAGAAATATAAAGATAAAATTGAAAAGGCCATTAAAGAATTGTTAGACATGGGCCACATCAGGCCAAGTTCTAGTCCCTTTGCATATTCAGTGGTATTGGTGAAACAAAAAGATGGGACAATGCGCATGTGTATTGACTGCAGGGATCTAAACAAGAAGATAATAAAAAATAGATACCCCATCCCAAGGATTGCTGAGCTCCTTGAGGAGCTCCATAGGGTGGTGTACTTCACAAAGATTGACTTGCACTCTGGCTATCATCAGATAAAAATGAGGGAGAAAGATATCTCCAAGTCTGCTTTCCGGTGTCACTATGGACACTATGAGTTTTTGGTCATGCCTTTTGGGCTGACTATTGCGCCAACCACCTTCCTATTGGTCTTCTTTGATGATTTATTGATCTATAGCAAAACTTGGGAGGAGCACCTTCAACATGTGGAGAAGATTTTGGCTATCATGGAAGAGCAATCCTTATATGCTAAGGAATCCAAATGTGAATTTGGAATGACAAAGGTCCTTTATCTAGGACACATCATTGGAGTGAAGGGGGTACATGTACACCAAGAAACAAAACAAGATATGCTTGACTGTCCCACACCTAGGACACTCACAGAGTTGAAGGGATTTTTGGGCATATGTTGCTATTATAGGAGGTTTGTCAAAGGTTTCTCTCAAATTTGCACACCTCTGACCAATTTCACCAAGAAAGGGGCTTTCAAGTGGAGCCTGTTATTACACAGTTTGTAGCAAGGATTAGAGATTTGAGGTTTGAAAGTCAAACTCGCGTAACATGAACCAATCCCACCCAATGTCACCACAATGGGATGGTTCTTTCTCTTTAAGGAGGTGAGGCCCAAGGGAGATGTCCTTGGTGACCCAGGGTTTTGAGAAGGCAAAGAGGATAATAAGACAAGGATAAATTCCCCCCCTCACAAGTCACCACCAAGTAGATAGTCCTGGCTAAACATCCAATAATAAAGTAAACCCCCCAAAGATATACATGCTTGAGACAAAGCAACAACAAATGATATATGCAATCTAGTTCAATGGGTTAGTACTTCATATAAATAGATGACTATATGATAAACATATAAGCAATTTGACAATAAATGTTGACGAAGTCAATGTTTATCAATAGCAATGAAAATCATATCACTTCACCAATAAATATTGGAAAAATATGACATTCGATGTAACCAATCAATACTTCATTCAATAAATGCCTTAAATCACCATTCAATTGGTTATAAAGTAAAACGTTTGTTGAACCAATGATGTTATGGCTAAAGATGACGACAACATATAGGGTTAGAAGGTTAGTTTTGACTCATAGTGTTGAGAGTTGTTTGTGATAAAGGTCACTTCAACGCATGAGGTCTTAGGATCATTTCCTTAGGGTTAGATGGAGTCAATAGTGAAGGATGCAAGAGCTGAAGGAGACAAAAGTAAAAACAACTAAGGACTAGAGGGAGAGACTTTGGGGTGTTGCTAAGGCAAGGCCTCAAAGTCAAAACCCTAGGGGAGAGCGACTCACTTTGGTGTAGGTGAACTAGGCCTCAGTGCTCTCTCCTCCTTCCCTAACTCAAGTGGAAAATCAACTAGCTGAAAGATGAAGCATAAAACCAAAACTAGAGGGTTTGACGAAGCAAGGTGTTGCTACATCAAGGCCTTTTTAGCAAACCCTAGAGAAAAATGACCCTAAGTGTAGTAGACCCAGGCTTAAGATGTCTCTCTCTTCTTGGCCTCTAGATAGTACGGCTAGCAATAAATGAAGAAAGGAAGGGAGTGTAGCAACGACTAGGCTCTCTCCTTCTTCAATGGCTGAAAATTTCTCTCAAAGGGGACATGAGACAAGGACCTACTTGTGTGCTTGTCACCTAGGGTTTTGTTCAACAAAATCATAAACATATGCAAGAAATTAAACTACAACCATTCATTCAAGAAGTTTTGCAGAAAAATACTTACAATTCACCAAGAAATATCAATTCAAACCTTATTTGTAACACCTTCCTTCAAGAGAAATGCCAAATCATGCAAAAATAATCCTCCTTCAACAAGTGAACATCACTAAATCAGCCAATAACCCAAGAGAGGGCACAAATTTCAGACCTCACTAATGAGTGAGTAAGTTCTGTCCTAAAATGAAGGTGAAAATCCTTCATTTATACCATTCCATGACCTAATTTTACATTTTAGGTCATGTAAAAAAGGCCGACAAGGCCAAAATACTAAAATTATACTGTTTTACATTATATTGTCAAATTGAAACCCTAATGAGGCTGAAAATGGATATGAAGCTCCTCCAAAGGAGACATTATCCCCTTTTAGGGCAAATGAGGCATCCTGGAGCAAAACGTTAGCCCTCCATCATGCCACACATACCAACACTACCCAGTCTGCCTCCCAAGACGTCCAATAGGCTGGATGACATCATGGTCATCAAGGGTGATGTCCCAGGCCTTCCAAGGCCAACGTTCCACTGAAAGAGGGTCAACCCCCCTAGGTCAAGCTCTGCCAAAGTGCCTCTGGTGGTACGTCCTCTTCTTCTCTGGTGCAAAGTCCCTGATCCATCTCTATCCTGTCTCTCCCCCCTAATGGGGTCTCAACATCCACCTGGTGGGCTCTTAAGCCCCATGGAGGTCTGAACTGATCATCTCCTCATGTGTACCAATCCAAAATGGTATCTGTCCGTCGGGCATGGTCCTGCACATCAAAAGCTACGCCCTCCATGGGATCATCAGTCACAAGGATCATAGCAATGTCAATCACATCTCATCATCATTATTATTAAACATGTGCATTAAATCCCTAATACATCGTTAACAACTCAAAGACATTACACAAGCCTACAATACAAGTCTGGAGAAAAGGACAAAGCATCCTATTGGGCTAGTGTCCACAGAAGAAGGAAAGTTCCCAGAAGAAACCTCATCCAAGCCATGTAAGTGGATGATGTGGTCAAGGGATGTCCAAACATGTGGGTGCAGTGAGGGCCAAGGATGAAAAAAGTGTTACCTGTGGGTGCCTTTGTAGAAGGTGAGTTGTACCTGTCATGGATGCATTTTTTCGAAGCCCATTCTTGCCTTTTATTCTTCATTCTTATTCTTTTATATTTTATTTCTTTTTGTTGAAGAGCTAATCAGGGGACACTGCCCTGGCGTGGTGACCAATGGTGACAATGTTACCCACAAGTATCCTCACAGAAATGAGAGGGCTAGCTTGTGATGAGACCCCCTATCCTCTAGTTAGGCCTTGTTTCATTATTTTTTCCGGGTCCATCTTGTTTTTTGCTAAGAATAATTTTATTGCTTTCTCGGTGATCCCTGGGCGAAGCATCTTGAGGTTTTATTTTTAGGCTTTTATCTTTTACCAGCTTACTTTTACCTTCTGGGCCTTTAGCCCCTTCTTCCCACGAGATAAGGTGCAATCCTAAAAATAGGTCAACCCAATGTCTGGACAAGTAGAATGGGATAGGTGAGCGGGAAACAAGATGGAAAAGTGGTACTATGATGGGAGTGGATGATGGATTTTCATAAATCCCCCCAAGTGGAAAACCAAAACCTACATACACAAGCTTGCTAGGGCACCCTGTCAATTCCCCCAAACATGGTCAAGTGGGCTAGTGTAAGATCCAAGCAGTTGTCAGAAATAAAAGGAATCAAATGCATACATTCAATGGTTTTGATGATCAAAGTGACACATACCATGATACTCGAACTAATTACCTCATGGAGAAAGAACCATATCTGACACATGACCAAGCTGATAATGGTGGATGTCGCTGCTACTGACAAGATGAAGATATTGAAAATAATAAAAGGTGGGCCCTCCAGGGCTATGCTAAAGTCCATGTTGCTCTCAGTACCCCATGTCTATGACCTGTGGGCCTCGAGACATGATCTCCTAGTTATCCCTGAAAGTGGGGGATACCATCTGGCTCCAACTCGGGGACATGTGCTCACCGTAGAGAACATGAGAACCTCAACATCTTTGGCATAACCTGCTGACCTGCTCAATCTCAATAGAATTATCAGTAACAAAATTGGGGTGGTAATGCCACCCCAACATACATAGATATATATAAAAACTGAAATAAAACAATCAATAAAGGTGAGTGTGAAAGCAAACCACTTACCTGTACTTACCTGCTAGCTGGATGTTGGGTGTAGTCAAACAAACAGTAAAGCCAATCCAAGAAAGTCCCATGATACCTTCCTTTGTGCTTCATCATAAACCAAAATAGTAATAAGTCAAGCACAAAAATGTCATGGGTTAGAATATATATCATATCATTGGAAATCACAAAGTCTAACTCATAGAGGCGGGTGGGAGGGACAAAATCATGCCACGTCAATCTCTGATGAAAGTGCTCAATCCACTTCAAGAAGGGGTCATGAAAAATCCAATGTTCAGAACACCGAATCGATAGGTCTACAACTAGGACGTCTTCACACTCTGAAAGGACTGACAAGGGTCTAGTGGATGACTGAAAAACTCCTAAGGGAAAGTCGAAACACTGAGATGATAGACTTGAACTTGTGGTTTTCAACCAACCCTTGGATTCTAGGGTTTTCTTCAGAGGAAACTCAATACTAAAGATATAATTCCCAACCATACTTTTAATGAAACAACAAGGTAAAGTAATAATAGGTGGCTGATGAAAAATGTCATGAGAATCCTCCTTTAGGCAAACAATGTTCTTACTCCTATCAAAATCCGAGCACAACGACAGTTGATAGTCATTTTCATAGGATAAATCTAAGTGCTCAGAGGGGTACTCATCAAAGACCTCAAGGTAAGACAAAAAATAGTCAGGAAAATATGGTACATGGTCAACCTTGGGTGTTTGGGGAGCATCGGTAAAAATCTCATCTCCTTGTTGCCACTGGTCAAGAGTAACTTGCTATGATAATTGCAAAGGGAACACTTGGAGATGACTCTCTATGTCGTATATGGTATCCATATGATAACCGACTGCATCCCACCCACGTCTCCCAACATGTATGAACTGATCAATGTTATCATCTATTTTATTATCGATATCATAACATGTAGGGTTTGAAGCATTCTTGCTTATCTTCTCCTCATCTTCCCTATCACAAAGTATAGCATCATCAAAAACTAGGAGAGGAGGGAAAATCACTATTTCTTCTTGTGCAGGAGCTTCGAGGACTTCGGTGTTTTTCGCATCCATTACATTCTCATCCTCAGGAATCACTCCTTCATCTTCAATTGTACAACAAGGAACTTTTCTCAAGGTTTCCATTTCTCCTATATTTTCTGAATCAGGGGATGAGGTGTCATTGGGATCCTAAAAGGGAATACGACTATCCTCATCGTTCTTTTTTTGTGTAGGAGAAATGGGCTCTTGGATGGCTTCATTAGCAGGAGGAGTGCAGGTTGATACCTCATCATCTTGCTTAGGCTCTTGCTCCTTAATCACGTCCTCATTCTGCTGGTCAAAAGGGACTTGTTCCCTTTTTCCTTGGGAGTCATTAGTAAAGGTTTCAGAGGAAACTAGTTTTATCAAGCTGAGAGTGTCCATGGTACAATCATTGGTTTTGGACAAGGAAATATTTACCTCAATTTGAATAGCCATGTTGTGAGCTTCTGGAAGTGTTTTTAGACCCTTTTTGTTTAGGAGGAAGCTTAAATGTCCTAGAAGTCCATTGGTATAGAGATACATGAGGTACTTGCCTTTAGGATGATGGCTTTCAGGAATCTGATATAACAACCTCTGAAACCTAACATCGAAAACTCTGACGGTCTCATACTCTGTTTTTTTTATGAACTCCAGTCCTTTCAGAAATGATTGGATATCTTCCAATTTCAAAACCCACCTCACAAGAAAGATTTCTTCAAATTGGTCCATAGATGTGATGCTAGCAGTTGGAAGATTATCATACCATCTCCTAGCCTCTCCATGCAAAGTGGCAGAGAAAATTTTCATTACCAAATCTTTAGCCTCATCACTGACTGGGTAGAGCTGAAAGATAGCCCAAAATTTGCTCATGTGATAATTGGGACTTTCTCCATCGATGCCAACGAATCTAGGGAGCCAATTTTTATACCAGTGGGGGCATTTGTCTGGGGTATCCTAGGATTTTTCTCATATCTAAAGGCTTGAAGTTCTCAGGATCCCATTGTGAAGTCATTGTTGGCTTCGTCATCAGTGGAGTCGCCATATAATTTTCTTGAAACTATCAAAAGATAAGGGAAAACACCCTAGTGGAGTCGCCGGGTAAGCTTGTAAGATAAGGCTTCTAGGCAAGGCTTACCAAAAAGTGTTGTCTTGAGGAGAATTGACTCAATGTTCCCCTGCAACAATGCCAAAATGTTATCGTACAATTTGTAGAAAGGATTAAATCTTTGAGGTTTGAAATTCAAACTGGCGTAACAGGAACCAATCCCACCCAATGTCACCACAATGGGATGGTTCTTTCTCTTTAGGGAGGTGAGGCCCAGGGGAGACATCCCCGATGACATGGGTTTTTGATAAGGCAAAGAGGATAATAAGACAAGGATAAATTCCCCCCCTCACAAGTCAACACCGAGCAGATAGTCCTGACTAAACATCCAATAATAAAGTAAACCCCCCAAAGATATACCTGCCTGAGACAAAGCAACATCAAATGATATATGCAAGCTAGTTCATTGGGTTAGTACTTCATATAAATAGATGACTATCTGATAAACATATAAGCAATTTGACAATAAATGTTGACGAAGTCAATGTTTATCAATAACAATGCAAATCATATCACTTCGCGAATAAATATTGGAACACTATGGCATTCAATGTAACCAATCAACACTTCATTCAATAAATGCCTTAAATCACAATTCAATTGCTTATAAAGTAAAACGTTTGCTGCACCAATGATGTTATGGCTAAAGATGATGACATCATATAGGGTTAGAAGGTTAGTTTTAATTCAGAGTGTTGAGAGTTGTTTGTGATAAAGGTCACTTCAGCACATGAAGTCTTAGGATCAATGCCTTAGGGCTAGATGGAGTCAATAGTGAAGGACGCAAGAGCTGAAGGAGACAAAAGTCAAAACAGATAAGGACTAGAGGGAGAGACTTTGGGGTGTTGCTAAGGCAAGGCCTCAAAGTCAAGACCCTAGGGGAGAGAGGCTCACTTTGGCATAGGTGAACTAGGCCTCAGTGCTCTCTCCTCCTTCCTTAACTCAAGTGGAAAAACGACTAGCTGAAAGATAAAGCATAAAACCAAAACTAGAGGGTTTGACGAAGCAAGGTGTTGCTACAACAAGGCCTTTTCAGTAAACCCTAAAGAAAAACGACCCTAAGTGTAGTAGACCTAGGATTAAGACGTCTCTCTCTTCTTGACCTTTAGATAGTACGACTAGAAAGAAATGAAGAAAGGAAGGGAGTGTAGCAACGACTAGGCTCTCTCTTTCTTCAATGGTTAAAAATTTCTCTCAAAGGGGACATGAGACAAGGACCTACTTGTGTGCTTTCCACCTAGGGTTTTGTTCAACAAAATCATAAACATATACAATAAATTAAACTTCAACCATTCATTCAAGAAGTTTTGCAGAAAATTACTTACAATTCACCAGGAAATATCAATGCAAACCCTAGTTGTAACACCTTCCTTCAAGAGAAATGCTAAAACATGCCAAAATAATCCTCCTTCAACAAGTGTGCTTTACTAAATAGGCCAATAACCCAAGAGAGGGCGCAAATTTCAGACCTCACTAATGAGTGAGTAAGTTCTGTCTTAAAATGAAGGTGAAAATCCTTCATTTATACCATTCCATGACCTAATTTTACATTATAGGTCATGTAAAAAAGGCCGACAAGGCCAAAATACTAAAATCATACTGTTTTACATTAAATTGTCAAATTAAAACCCTAATCAAGCTGAAAAGAGACATGAATCCCCTCCAAAGGAGACGTTAGCCACTTTTAGGGAAAATGAGGCATCTTGGAGTAAAACGTTAGCCCTCCTTGGGCTCCTCCATCATGCCACATGTGACAAAACTGCCCATTCTGCTTCCCAAGATGTCCAATATGCTGGATGATGTCATGGTCATCAAGGGTGATTTCCCAAGCCTTCCAAGGCCAACATTCCACTGAAAGAGGGTCAATCCTCCTAGGTCAAGCTCTGCCAAAGTGCCTCTGGTGGTACGTCCTCTTCTTCTCTGGTGAAAATCCCCTGATCCATCTCTATCGTGTCTCTCCCCCCTGATGGGGTATCGACATCCACTTGATGGGCTCTTCAGCCCCATGGAGGTTCGAATTGATCATCTTCCCATGTGTACCGGTCCAAAATCGTACCTGTTTGTTGGGCATGGTCCTGCACATCAAAAGCTACACCTTCCATGGGTTCATCAGTCACAAGGATCATAGAAATGCCAATCACATCTCAATCCCTAATACATCAGTTAACAACTCAAAGACGTTACACAAGCCTACAATAGAAGTTTGGAGAAAAGGACAAGGCGTCCTATTGGGCTAGTGTCCACAGAAGAAGGAAAGTTCCCGGAAGCAACCTCATCCAAGCCATGTAAGTGGGTGATGTGGTCAGGGGATGTCCAAACATGTGGGTGCAGTGAGGGCCAAGGATGAAAAAATGTTACCTGTGGGTGCCTTTGTAGAAGGTGAGTTGTACCTGTCATGGATGCATTTTTTCCAAGCCCATTCTTGCCTTTTATTCTTCATTCTTATTATTTTATCTTTTATTTCTTTTTGTTCAAGAGCTAATTAGGGGACATTGCCCTGACATGGTGACCGGTGGTGACAACATTACCCACAAGTATGTTCACATAAATGAGAAGGCGGGCTCGTGATGAGAGCCCCTTTCCCTTGGCCATGCAACCAAGAGTCAATGCCCTGGTGTGGTGACCAGCTAATGGCAATGCCATACTATTAGATACCCATGGACCTAATAGGTTGGCTCGTGATGAGACCCCCTATCCTCTGGTTAGGCTTTGTGGGTCCCTCTTGTTTTTTGCTAAGAATCTTTTTATTGCTTTCTTAGGGATCACTAGGCGAAGCATCTTGAGGTTTTATTTTTAGGCTTTTATCTTTTACCAGCTTACTTTTACCTCTAGGCCTTTAGCCCCTTCTTCCCACGAGATAAGGTGCAATACTGAAAATAGGTCAACCCAATGTCTGGACAAGTGGAATGGGATAGGTGAGCAGGAAACAAGATGGAAAAGTGGTACTCTGATGGGAGCAGGCGATGTCTTTTCAGAAATTCCCTCCAGTGGCAAACCAAAATCTACAAACACAGGCTTGCTAGGGCACCCTGTCAATTTCCCCCAACATGGTCAAGTGGGCTAGTGTAAGATCCAAGCAGTTGTTAGAAATAAAAGGAATCCGATGCATACATTCAATGGTTTTGATGATCAAAGTGACACATACCATGATACCCGGACTAATTACCTCATGGAGCAAGAACCATCTCTGACACAGGACCAAGCCGATGGTGGTGGATGCCGCTGCTATTGACAAGATGAAGATACGGGAAAGAAGAAAAGGTGGGCCCTCAAGGGCCATGCTAAAGTCCATGCTTGTCTCGGTACTCCATGTCTAGGGCCTATGGGCCTCGAGACATGATCTTCTAGTTATCCTTGAAAGTGGGGGATAACAGAGCCCAGAAGCATTGTCAACCTTTGAAAAAATGAAGAAATTGATGAGTACATGCCTAGTATTAGCCCTACCAGATTTCACACAACCTTTTACAGAAGAGTGCGATGCCTCAGGGGAAGGCATTGGGGCAGTACTTATGCAGAATAGGCATCCTATTGTCTATGAAAGCCGAAAATTGAGAGGTCCTTAGCTCCTCTACACCATCTATGAAAAAGAAATGCTATACATCATGCATGCATTGGCTAAGTTCATGAGGTATTTGGTTGGGGCAAAAATCCTTGTGAGGACAAATCACAACAACCTCAAGTACTTCCTAGATCAAAAGGAATTGAATGAGAGACAATAAAAGTGAGTGAGAAAAATCCATGCTTATGACTTTGACATAGAATTTGTCAAAGGAAAGAACATTGTGGTAGCAGATGCCTTATCCAGAAGAGCATCAATTTATTCCATGACCAATTTCTTAGTGGATTGGAAGGCCCACCTTTTGGTGGAATATTCAAAAACAAAATTTGCATGCGAAGTGATGGATGGTCAGGTACAAGATGACAACTTTAGAATCATGGATGATATCATATACTACAAGGGACAAATATTCTTGGTTCCCAAATCAACCTTTAAGGCCAAGGTGCTACAAGCATGCCATGATTCACCAGTAGCAGGGCATCAAGGGTTCATCAAGACATACAGGCAGGTTCAAGAGAGGTTTGATTGGAAGGGTTTGAAAGAAGATGTGATGTGCCGCATTAAGGAGTGTAGCACTTGTCAGGCCAACAAGGATGAACACACTCATCCAACAGGATTACTACAATCACTTCCCATCACAAAGCACAAATGGGAAAGCATATCTATGGATTTCATCATAGGGTTACCCAAGACTCAGGGCAAAGATTTCATTTTCATGGTAGTGGACAGGATGACTAAGTTTGTGCATTTTTTTTCCATTTCCACATACTACAGTGCAACACAGGTTGCAGACCTATTCTTCCGGGAGGTTTTCAGATTGCATGGTTTTCCCAAAACCATAGTGAGTGATAGGGACAACAGGTTTATGAGCACATTTTGGCAGGAGCTCTTCAGGTTGGTGGGTACGACCCTAACACCTAGTACCAGTTATCACCCTCAGACGGATGGCCAGACAGAGATAGTCAAGAAATGGGTTGAAGGCTACCTCAGGAATTATCGGGAAGGGAAGCAAAAGGCATGGTTTAAATGGATTCACTTGGGGGAATACTTCTCCAACACCACCCATCATATGTCCATTGGTATGCCACCATTTAGGGCCTTATACAACTATGACCCCCTCTCATTTGTGGAGTTTTCCTTTGGAGACAACATGGCTCCCATGGTTCAAGATTGGATTCAATAGAGTTAGGACATACTCAGGGAACTGAAGGACCACCTACAAAGGGCACAAAATCAATAGAAGGTATAGGCAGACAAGCACAAGGTTCAACACACATTTGATGTCGGTGACTTGGTTTTTTTGAGGCTTCAACTGTACATGCATACATCCATTAAGAGAAGTGGTGCATAGAATCTCCAACCTCATTTTTTCGGTCCATATAGAATCATCAAGAGGGTAGGGGCCATGGCATATGAGTTGGATCTACCATAGGGCACCAAAATACACAATGTCTTCCATGTGTCATGTTTGAAGAGAGCCATTGGAAAACACATCACTCCTATTGAGGAATTTCCACCTATGGATGAAGAGGGACAATTGGTATTGGTACCAGAGAAAATACTTGAAGTCAGGGAGAAAAAATTGAGGAAAAGAAACATCAAATAGTATTTGGTCAAGTGGAAGAACCTACCCATGGAAGATGCCACTTGCGAAGGGGAACAATTGTTTCAGGAGACAGGTCCATAATTGCTTGTGGGCAAGCAATTTCTAGCAGGGGAGACTGTAATGTCCCCCACCTCTTGATGAAGAGGTCTGGAGAGACTCAATAGTTTAGCTATCCCCACTAGAATATAGTCTTAGGAATCATGGGGACAAAGTCAAATAGAAGACACTTCCTAAACATAACATTCTATTACTGAGTTGACTTTGTGTGAAAAAGGGTATCTCAATGAAAGAAAAGAAAAGGTGAGTTAAAGTTAAGAGTTAACCTCTAGGGGTTAATTAACTCAACAAATGAATAGACTGGAGCTATTAAATAAAGAGCGGGGTGCACTCCTAAGGCATTATGGATTATTATTTCATTTTGCATTGAAGCTCTTGAGCACAAGCGGTTTTGAGGGTTTTGAGTCTAAAACCCTAGAGATCAAATTGATGGTGAAAGATTCCACCTTCCTTGATCCAGGCTTGGTCCCAGAGGTGAAATAATCCTCCCACACCATTCTACAGTGTTACAGGGGTCTTATCTAGTGGTAGAGGCAAGTTAGTGCACAACCTTGGGAGTTTCTAGCTAGGGGGGCACACCACCTTGAGGAGTTTAGCTCGATCTGAGGAAAGGAGGGAGCTTCTTGGAAAAGGAGCATCTGGGTTTTCTTCGTATGGTATCTAGAATCATTTCTAGTCTATTCCGGAGGAGGTTATCCTAGCATTTTATTTCCTGGAGTTTGGAATGACTTGTAGGAGAGAGGGGTGCATTGCAAGGAGTGGTTTCCTTTGTTTACTGGCTTGGATCTTCATAGATCATCTTGATATTTCATCAGATTGTTAGTATTGGACTGATCTATCATTCTAGATATTTTGGTGGCAGTTGGAGGCTCCTATAGGGGAGAATGAAACTTGGTGATTCATTCAAACCAGTGAGGCGCAAACCAATTGAGGGTTTGCTCAGTTGGAGGATAAAAACTCCTCCATTCAGCTTGAAACTTGGTCAGGAGGATTCTACTAGCCCGATCTACATTCTGGGAAAGTTTGGAGGAATTTGGAGCACAGAAAGAGGAGGGCCGAAACTTGAAGGTTCATCAACAACCAAGGCAGTGCACAACTCAGCCAGTTGGAGGGGTTCTGCAGTATATTGGATCGAGATCTCTTATCTTCAGTCTTGTCTTGCATGTTGTTGGATTTTGGAGGCTTGGATATTCTTCTTAGAAAACATTTGGAGGATATTATCATTGTATTTCTTATTATTGTATTGACTCACAACCCATCTTTGATATTATTGGGATTTTCTTCCAGATCTGTAGATCTCTTGTTCAAAGGATCTTCCTACTATCTAAATAAAGGTCGAATCTAACATTATTGGTCCTATACTGGTGTTGTTTGTGTATCTTGTCTTATTTTATGATTATATGCTTCAGATCTATTATTCCATTTCTTAATCAACATCAAGTAAACCCTAATGCGCAAATCCATGAGTAAACCTGCAAATACATAAGCAAAAATAACAACAGTAAGCAGTTGGTGTTCCGAGCAAAAGAAATTGGCTTGAAAACATTACATTGTATCTTGTTGAGGTATGTTCCAATGCTATATATTTTGATTATTGCTGCAAACATACATTAAAATCATTGGTATAAACCCTAGCGCAACCTAAAAGATCAAAATCAACAAAGTGTTTGACGAAATGCCACAACCAGAAAACCCATAAAAATCAATGAAAAACACAATGTTCCTGGCATCTTGGCTTGGGAACATTACAAGTTGCTTAAACTTCTTCATATCTGTTATCATGGGAGAATCCATCATCCCAAAATTCTAAGTAACCATTATGAAACACTTTCTCTGTCATAGGAAGTTTTCACCATGCTTCTGTTGTATATGAGATAGTCTGCATCAAGTTGCTTGAATCCATACAAGGTCTTCTTCCATTTGCATACATGGGTCTCTTTCTGGTATAAGATTCTTTCTCAATTTGATTTATTGGGAATAACAATATCTTACATATAAATTTCAATCCATGGATACTACAAGAGGTAGATCTAGTTTATTGGAACAAGCTGTCGTCATAGTTTTCTCCCTCCTTCTGGAAGAACCTCTAGTTCTGAATCTCGCAATGCTTCCATTCATAAATATTTTTCACATTTTCTTACATACACTGCTCTTCATCACAACTTCCATTTCTTCTATTTGATTGATTCTAGTGGGTTCAAACCAAGCTAGTAGTCTTGTGATTCTCGATATAATAACTGGTTGTTCTGGCTTTTCTTTCTTTCTTGGAATCTTCATGTTCCTGTTTAGATTTTGGGTCCATGGAGTCTTCTATAGATTCCATTCCCTTTGTTCCTCAAGATTCCAACTTATTCCTTTCATCATAGGAACATGGATATATATGGACAACCAAGGATACTTAAGACTTCTTTTCGAAGAAGACTTCTACTAGAGTCAAACTGAACACATGCTTCTTATCATGGCTGCTACTTTCAATGGGAACATGGTCAGATACTTCATAATCTTCACGGATTCTTCAATGGATCATATCATTTAATATTAACTTCCTCCTAATCCTCGCTTCATGCATGAATGCATGCTCTTATTTTGGAATTATGTAATCATCTCCCTCCATCTAAGAGAGTACATGCTTACGTCTGCATCCTTATTTCCTTCTGCAAAGTGTCACAAGTCTTATTCTAATTTCCTCTTGATTACTGACTTGTTTTTTATTTGACTCCTTCTGGGTCTCTTCAAGTTTGATTTGATTTTATCTTATCTGGAAGTTGTTACTTATATAATAGATTCCTTAGGAATTTGCCAACGTACTTCATCTTCATTAGAAGAAGAAGTCCGTTTTATCCTACTTGGCTTTCTTTGAGTGTTCCCTTTCTTTGACAATTGTTTCTTCATCTGTTTCCTTCCTTTTCTTTAACTCAGGACAATGGTTCTTGTAGTGACCATATTTTCGATAGTTGAAGCATTGTATTTTTGACATATCCTTTTCTTGATTTGGTTTCTTCCTTAAGCCAAACTTCCTCTTATTCCCGAAATTCTTGAATTTTGCTGTGAAGGCTTAATCATCATATTTATTTTGGGATTTCTCTTTTGTGTTAATCCTTGATTCTTTTTGTGCACAACAAGTCCAAAGTTCTTCAAATGTGGGATACTCCTTTCTTGTCTTCATGCTTGCGGAAAATGCATCCCATGTCTTGGGAAGGCCATTGAGTACTATATTTACTAGATCCTTTTCTAAAATGATTTCTTCAATAACTTGTAGTTGATCTCTTAACTGAGAGATTCTCACAAAGTATGGTGTTATGCTATCATCATCATTCATTTTCATGTCACAGAGCTCATTTTTCAGACTCATTACTTGTCCAATGTTTCTGACTTAGAAGAGGTTAGTTATGGCATTGTACATCTTCTTAGATGAGTCAAGATGAGATATGAGGGTATAAAGTGGTCTTTTACAGAGTTCACTATGATACTCATAGCGTTGATTTCATTGTCCTTGAACTTCTCCATAACTTCAATGTTTTGAGGTTCCTTCTCTTTTCGCGCTTCAAACAGTGGTTCTGTGATCTTGCCTTTCATGATATCCAACACTTTATTCTTGGAAAGGATGAGGTCAATCCTTGTCTTCCATGCTCTGAAGTTAGAAGCCCCTTCTAACTTGTTTTTTGACTTCATAGAGTATGTCATGACTGTTTTGACTTGGTCAACCTTAAATTTGACCAAAAACTCAAACTTGATGTCTTGGCTTGCTAAGAGTACCAGGAGGTGCACTTGGCTAGGGAAAACTAGGATATCCATGAATTAGGTCAAGCTCTTCACTTAAGGTGCCTGAACAAGAGGGTTAGGGTTTCATTGCTACAACAAAACTTTGACTGCAACCGCAACTGTAACTGAGCAAGTCCTCCCAATATATCTTCCAAGGCTTAGACTGTCTGAAGATATTGCGGGCCCATAACCTGTTAGAAAAATAGGTGTGATTGTTTCACCATAGACAATATAGAAATATTATCACCCAACCGTAGGCACAAAGTTCACCCCCGAGAACCTTATCCTTGACAGAGAGAATAATTCTGGAAGGAAATCCTAGAATCAATAGCCAAACATGGTAGCATACCTCTCTCTAGAGCTAGCGTATCAGGAATAAAGTCCAAACCATAACCAAAGAGAAATTCCAAGCCAAAACCGAAATGCCAATTGTAGCAGCTGCAACTACAACTCCTCTCTAAACTTGCACACCACTGGTCTTATGCAGTTGTGAGAGTGAGAGGGACAAATTAGGTCTAGAGCACTCTTATTTATAGTCCTCGAAGTGACCTAACTGGGCTGACTTCTACTTCTGTAGGCTAATAACTCAATAATAAATATTCTCTTGAGCCAACTTGTCTCCTAGGGTTATTATCCAATGTTTTAGGGTTTCTCTTGCTTCCCAGAATATTCTAGTCTTGTCAGGGTTACATGTAGAGGTTAATATCTCCAACAACGACCATAATATCAACAACTTAAACATTATTAAAAGTGACTTTTAATCTTAAAGTGAAAGAAAAAGGAGGAAAATGGTCATATTTGATTTAGTAAAAAGAGGGAAAGTTCTAGAAGGTATGGAAGAAGGATAAAAAGAGAGGTAACACTTCACTTTAGATTATGTTTTTGGATTGATCTCTTTGGAGTGCTCTTGGAGCCAGGGTTTTCATTAGGTTTTGGAAAAACCATTCCATTGCAGTTTAGTTTCGGTGGTGCAATATGCACCCTAGCTAGACAAGGAGAAGGATCCATCCATGCTCTGTAATTGAGCTTCATTTATGGCTTGATATCAGTTTGTAGGTGTAGATTCATGGGATTTTCTGGTGGTGATTTTGACATCTTCCAGGTTTTTGGATTGATATTGTGTGTTTTTATTGATGTACTATAGCTTCCATAACAACCATTAGATATTGTACTTTGGGTTCCATTCATAATAAAATACCCATGTATTTTCTTCATATTATGAGCTTTTGAATTGCATGTAACATGTTTGACAAAAAAATTATTCATATAATCATGCAATTCGTTGTCAACCATATTGGGCCTTAAAAAACAAATACTTGTAATGCAAATTGTTTGATGAAATCACTAATATCCTAGCCTACCATAGCTGGGGATATTACATTGTTGGCAAGTTTCCTAGTAGGAAGATGAAGAAGGACTATCTTTAGGAGTGGGCCAAGGAAATTTTTGAACCTGTGGTCAGACACGCTCCTCAGATTTTGACATTGGCAAAAGGATGGTTAGTGTGGGTTTTTGAATCAATGACCAATATAAAAAAAATCCTACACAATACATGGAAGTGGGGTTCCCAAAACTTGTTTATGAAAAAATGGCATGCGAATTTTGATACTAGAATTGCTCATGTTCACATCCTTCCAATCTGGGTTCACATTTAAGGCCTTTCTCTTGTTTTATGGTATGGAGATGTTTTTGAAGCTATTGGGAATGCCCTCGACTCATACTATGAAGCTAACTATTTCTTTCAAGATACATGGTACTATGGAATGGCAGGGAAATTAGTGGGATTAGAGACAAACATGAGCTTGGTAGAGAAAATGGTCATTAAGCATAGAGTAAACCTTTACCAACTCACTCTAAACTATGAAGGCATTCCCTTTAAGTGTGGTCATTTCCATGGTTATGGGCATTTAGCAGTGGATTGTTCATACCCTTATTAGAGGAAGGCGTGGATGCATAAAACTCAACCAAATGTGATAGGGGTGGAATAGGTGGAAACCCTATCATGCATATAGGAATGAAGGAAACTAGGAATACAAGGGTTAGTATGAATCCTTTAGTTATCCTAGTGGAAATGGAGGAGCAATAATCGGACTCAGGTGTACACAAGGATCATATTTTGGATGAGGTTAGTGACAACAAAGCTGACAATATGGCTCAAGTAAGTCACCTTGGATACCTTTCCCTTGCAAAAAAAATCGAAGGAAAAGTTTGTTTTTAGATCTTGGGGGCTAGAGGTAGAATATAAGGGATTGGAATCTAATAGTGAATTCTTGCCTAGCTTCTTGAGTATTAAAATGTTGGCCTCCCCAAAACTCATTCATTTACCTATGATTCACAGTCCTCTAGCAGAAGATAATGTCCAAGTATGGACACATGCATCCCCTAGGTAGGGAATAGAGGCATGGGAACCTTCTCAAGATTCCACCCCCTGAGAATCCTCCAAATATACTCTTAGACCCAGGAGTAAAGGAAACCTCGACTTTGTAAGGAAAGTGGTAGTGGGATTAAGGTTTCTTAATGAGAGAGGTAAAAAACATAACTAGAGAGGGAGAAAGTCCCAATTGTCCTTTGAACTTATTTAGTTGTGCCCTAGTTTGGACCACATTCTCTTGATGATGTTTCTCTTTATCCAAATATTCTTCTTCTTTCATCCAATCTCCTTTTGTAAATGGTAGAGTGTCATTGTCCATTTCCATAGATTTAAGCATTCTGGAGGATGTCTCATTATTGACATCTCGAGGTTATATGAAATGGTCATCCTTTTTAGGAAATTCATCATAATTTTCCTCCATTACTATGACATTAAGGTTTGGAATTTGAGGGGTCTTAGGCCTGGTAATAAGATCATCAACGCTTTGATTTCTTTTAGGACATTCTCAAAAACCATATGAGGATACTCCAGTTTTATGGTATTGTTTCCTAGGCCTTTGTTCATCATTTCTCTTCAATAAAATGATTTCATTTTGCATTTGTCTAAATGTTCTATTGAGTTAGGCAATTTATGCATCTTTTTGTGCACATGGAGTTTCATTTGGTGGAGAAACATTTTACATGTTTAGTGGTTTCCCTTGGAAAATGCCTCTTCCTACACCTCTTTCCTCTATGGTTCGAGTTGGTGTAGCTGTGATTTTGATTTGACAAAGTAAGAGTTGTTATTTGTTGTTGTACTTGTCCCAATATAATGTCTAGATCAACATTACTCTCCAACATGTCTTCTTCCATTTCTTGTGCCCTTCTCACGACATCTTCTAAGGTACCTGTTTGTGAAGACTTGATTGCATATTTTAGATTTGTATGCATAACATTATTATAACATCAAAGAATGACATGATCATTGGGATGTTTCTCTTCAGGAATTTGTTGCAATGTCCTAAAAAATTGGAGATTAAAGTCTCTTATTTTTCATTCTTTTCCAAATGAATTTGTGTGAATTGTGTAAGAAGAGTATGGTATGCCACATGATAGGCATATCTATTCATGAATGCATATTCAATATCATCAAAACAAGTGATTGAATCTATGTGACTCTAACCAGGGCCAATCAATGTTTGTAGAAAGACTCCAACCATAACATTGTCATGCGTTACCAAATGAATATCAGAGATTGTCAAAAATTGGTCAATTTGCTTATTTGGATTCATAACACCATCACCCCTAAATACTAATAGGAATATTTGGTAAAGGATGTTGCTCCCTTACTAGAGCTAGATGACTTATTCTTTGTCTCTGTCTTTAATTTCTTCTGTCTTCATTTCATCCTTTGTTGTTTCTTCTTTCTTCTTTCCATATTTCTTGATCAGGGTCTTCATGATCTCCCATCCTTGCTTTATGAGGAATAAACGGTGGAATTGAGTAGGTCAAATATTGAATCATGGAACTACCAACTTGCTTTGTTTGTTCAATAATCTTTCTTCTACTTCTTGTTATAGGACCATCAAATTTTTTTGAGGTGGCCAGATTAAGAACTCTTTTATTGGAGTCACCTTTCAAATTTTTTATGAAATGGAAATTCATGTTGGGCCCAAAATTTCCAAGATCATTCAAGATCTTCTCTAATTATTGTTGTTTTTAATACCAAATCCTTTAATTGACACAAAATTCTTCTTTGGTCTTCCAATCCAATGGGGAGATGAGGTTGCACTGAATTAGGATGGGCCAGTAATGAAAATATAAAAAATATTTTTGGTCTGTGAAACCAAATGGTTGATTAATATTATTATCCCTAGTATGGTCACCAAAAATGTTGATCTCTTTTCCTATTAAGGACAAGATTCAACCTCGTAGGGTGTTCTTGTAAAATTATTAAGATATCCTCTGCATTTTTATAGAGGTGGTGCTCCTCTTTCGCACTCAAATTATAGGTTCACTTATTCAAAACAATAGATTTATACATTCATATCATCAAAACCTGTAGTGGACCAAATGGTAAAACAATAACAAAACAATGAATTAAATTATAATATATAGAATAACTACATCCATTCCATCAAATCCATTCATAGAGTAAGGGGAAAATAATTCGAAGAAAGTCATGTAAATAAAAATTAAGGTGAAGGTCCAAAACAAAGGGCTTTAAATGATTTCAAACATATAAACTCACGAAGATGTAATGGAAATACATACTTGAGATCACATGCTTTAATAAAAGTCAGAAATCACAAAATTTATAATGAGCTCCATAAATATCTCTCTATGATATTTTTTAAAGGAATATTACAAATTGGTAGTCCAAGTTCAAATAAAATGTGTGCAAAAAAAACACAACATAATATCCATGATACTTAAACAATAAAACAAAATGCATTTGTCCTATTGGACTGGGATAGGGCTCCCATGGACCATATATAACAATAGAGGTAACCTAGAAGAAAAGGGAAAAACAATCAAGGATCGACTTTGTAGATAAACAATAAACACATAAAGATGGATGATCACAGTTTGAGATGAAATAAGGGAAATGCTTCGAAAAAGTATACTCACAAAAATGAAAATAGAATTTTGATGGGAACTTGACCCTTTCTGGTGCAACTCCTTCCTAGTAGTTATGTATGATTAGTTATTTCATTCAGTGAATTCTTGAGCCAATTTTTGATATAATCCTTTAACGATGGGACTGTTATGTCCTGCTTTAACTGAAGTGAAAATATCTCATCTGCTATTTCCTTTCACTTGGAGAATAATTCTTGTATTGATGCTAAATGATCCTCATTATCATTAACAAAGTTAACCAACCATCGTTTAATTTCCTCTTCTAGGACATTAGTAAGATTGTCAAACTCACTACCCCATGAAATATTGAGTATGTTTAAATCAGACTCCGATTGTTCCTTGGTTAAAAATGTGGATTATGTAATCACCGATGGGCCCTCAATTTTTTTTAACTATATCAAGTGACTTTATAAATGAGTCACTTCTTTTTCCCTCAATCGTTTTACAAGTTGCAATTAATTCTCGTGGGACTTCTATCCTTGTGAGCCAATCAACTTTCATTTTATTTATTTTGTTCTTTGAAGGTAAATCTTATTGCTTTTTGTGAAATCATTAATATCTGAGACTCGTGTTACAAATTTACTCATAACATTTTTACAAAAATATTCGTCACTGTCCAAATCTTGTTGTAGAAAATATGTAAGAGAAGAAATCCTTTGCAACAAATTCTTTAAATAGATGCCTACTTCCCATGCCTCCAAAATTGTATTGAGCTACTAGTTTATATTATTTGCAACATACATTCTAATGTCACTGAAGAATTTAGCATCTTTTTTGACTTTAGAGGATGTACATGGTGTGTTTTGTGGAATTATTTCTGGAACCATAATAGATAATGGTTCAACAAATAGTGGTCTAGGACTCAAAGTTTCCTCCAATCCACTTATCCTCTTTTACAATCTAATATTTTCCAATTCTTGTTCTATACTGGTATGAGCCAGAGCATCTCCAATGATCATATGTAGCTTGAGTATTCCAGAAGGTCCCACTTTGGAAATATCCACCTCCGAACTCCATTTCACTGTAACTTTCTTATTCTTAACATGATTTTTTTATATTTACAATTGCCTGGCCTCTTCATTATACTTGGTATTATGCAAAGTCAAATACTGTTCCTCAAAAATTGTTGGTCTCTCATGGGCCAACTCCTTTACTATTTGTTTACTTTCAATGATTTTCACTATCGCCTATCTAGGCACTTGGTTGTCATTAGCAACTTCCATCTCAGCTAAATCATCTCCCAGGTCTTCATATTTTTTAGCACTTTTGTTGCTAGTGATCCTTTTCCTTTTTGTCTGCTCAACAATATGTGCTTTCCCCATATTGAAATAAGGGGGTTCATTTCCATCACATCCTCTCACGCATCCTTCATCATTCTCTCCTTTACTTGCATTAATCTCTTGACTTCTTTGGGTAGAGGAGGAACACTTATGGGAGAGGGGAGTAGAACTAATGTGAGCGCTAGTCATAGTTTTGCCCCTTTGGTTATACTTGGCTTGTTGACATTGTTTCTTCAACTTATTCTTTTTTATCCATGCATTTGAATCGACCCGTGTAACCAAATCATCATTACAAATTTGATTCTCCTTTTTGGAAATTACTCTGCTGGTGTTAGGATCATTATCACCATCTCCCTTTGTGATTTCTTTCATTCTTGTAAGAGAAGTACCATAACCAATTGAAGATAAAGGGGTAGAACATATTCCTTCAAGGTCAAAGACTTTGAAGGCTTCAACTTCTTTTAAATGTAATGAATTCAATAATTCAGGAGTTTTGACCAAATGGGTTAGGCCTCTAATTGAAATTTCATCAATGTGGAAAGCAAAGGAAATAAATTACCACTTCCTTTTCTTTTCAAATAAAGAAGACCAAGATTTATATTGTCTCCAAACTTCAACAACAAAATATCTATCACACACAAAATCGGGAAGAAGGAAAGGTTTTCCTTCAAATCCGTACAACTTGATGTAGGTAGACTCTTCCTCATATACATAAATACCTTTTTCTTTGATAAAATTCAAAGCTTCATATGTGAGTCTCATTGGTTGTGTTCAATTAAGAAAGAGTCTAAATTCCTTCAGAAATTTATCTTATACTTGGAAAAATGGAATGGAGCCTTATGCCTCGATAACACAGGGCACCAGAATTGGACAGGGTCATTATGAATATCTACATTACCCCTTAGGGGAAACCCTTCAAATAAATTACAATACACCATAGAAAATATCGAATATCAGGTCATGACAAACCTCTTTGTCTTTATATAATTTCAAAGATGATAATATTTTTCATTCAAAATGATTTCATCCCAATGAAATACTTTTTTCATTGAAACAGAGAAGTGTAGCACATACAAAACATACCTCATAATGTAGGATGTATAATATTGTTCCAAAAGTAATGATAAAAACCAAGAAAACCCCCGATAGGGCTCATATAATAGGCATATGTCAATATGAGTTGTATCGACTGACATTGTAGAGGATGGTGCCAAGAATTCCTTCAACAAGTTCACTTTGCCACCTTATGCATCCAGAAAAGAGTCAACATCCGAAATCCTGAGAACTTTGTTTGGAGTGGAGAGTTGCAACATTTTCGTGAAAAAATTTGGAGTCAATAGAACACGATTCCTCTCTTCAACAACAATTTGAATCATTCTATGGTTCGAGTCAAATCTACTTGCACACCATAAAACTAATTCTATGAAATCAAAATCTTTGGGCATGCAACCAACCTTGGCTAGACCAGTTGTCTAAGTCTTATTAGTGATTTTTTGATCATATGTGAGGTTGTAATACCACTGATAAGTTGTCGACCAATGAAAATCTTTAGTCTGACGAGAGAGGGAATTGATAGTATCTGCGCAGAAAGGTTCCTTCTTTTTTCTAGTTGTCATCTTTCCCACTCTTTCTAATACACTTTGATATATGTGAAGGTTATTAATATGAATTACAAAGCTTAAATAATAAGAGGTTAATATCATTAACATTTCTTTAATGAAACATCCTTTCAATATGTACACTTTCCTTCAGAATGCATGCAAGATTTTAATAGTAATTATCCTTCATACAAAAATGATCTTTGGGAAAATGCGACAATTAAGCGTCGTTTACTTATGAAAACCATAAATTACCACGAGAATGAAAATTGTGAAAGGTTTCCTAGCGGGAAATATATTAAGTATGGGACATTTATTGTGGTAGGAACGAGTAGAGACAAGTTTTGTGGAGCAGTGAGTCATGCAGAGAAATGAATCATGCGGGAGGAATTAATGTGGAGAGAAATTCATGTGAAGGAATGGATTTTTGTCAAGTTATCCATATGGGATATGATTCAATAATGGGATAAGTATAGGGTCATGTGGTATAGGGGGGTATATTTATGTGGGAAAAATGTATTACAAAGAAAAGTTAATGCGGAGGGGAAGTGTTGCGAAGGAATGATAATGTGTCGAGTTCTCTGCATAAAATAGAACTCAAAATATAGATTAAGTGTTAGATCACACGGGAGAAGTAAAGTGAATACATATGTGGAATGTAGAGAAATAGACTTGATGCAGAGCGCAAAGAATGAACTTAATGCATGGCTTCTTCTTATAGCGCAGGTCATAAAAACAACTATGTGTTGAAAGTGGATGATTTTTCCATGAAGTAATGGGAAATATGGAACTTGTGCAGGATGAGGAGGATTATGGATTGGGATGATAGGAGAAATATTCTACATAATATAACTTAAGCATAATTTACAAGGTTGAGACACGAAAAGGGATCAACAAATCTATAAGCAAGGATTACGTTGATGGAGTTTCACAAGGAAATCCTCCCAAAGGAAGTGCAGGAATAATTTCATATCTCTTGTCCAATCACCATATATCCTTCAAAGTGGGCATTGAATAGGAAAATAATAAGTTATGTGAACCGATGGCACTTAAATTAATTCTTAAACTAGCCCAAGAACATGGGGTCCAACAAATTCAAAATTTTGGTTACTCTCTCTTGGTCATTAAATGGATTTGAAAGGAATCTTAAATTAGAAATTTCACCTTACAACCCCTTTATGATGATATACAATTGTAGATGTCAGATTTTACACCTATCTCTTTGTCTCACATATATAGGGACAATAATTGTAATGTACCCGACCTCTAAGCTAAGTCACGCTATTGCTAAAAACAATGAAATAAAAACTCCGGTACCAATTCTAAATGAAGAAAATACACAGCATGGAAAACTATCTCATGCAACTCTACATATTGATTAAAATCATAAATGTGATTAATTCAAACACGTGGAACAATAGTTGAATGCATAAAACAACGTTCAATCACAAAAAAACACATGTTTGAATGCATCATTTTACCCACAACAAGTAGCAATATATATAAGATAAACTTTAGAGTGAAATGCACAACAATTAACTCAACATTCAACATAATTAAACACAATGGTTATGAACACTTATCTTCGAAAATATGCAACTCGTTGCAGAGGATGTACATTTCAACCAACTGTAGACTTTGATTTCTAGTTCTCAACAACAAGTCACCCTCGAGTTGGGGCTTTGAATCCACATGAGACTGTGGTTGCTAAGGTTGGCTACTATCCCCCTCTCAACAATTAGTTCCCACAACCATTCCAATCCACCAAATATCTTTCCCCTCAACCTGCACAACCCATGTAATGGGATCCCCTTCTCTGCCATGTAGTCCCTCAAATTATCCCCCTTCCTTCAAGGGCTCCAACACAGGTTAGACATGAAATATCTTTGATAGGGACACCGAGAACCTACAACTACACATGAATTCTCACAATATAAATTACTTGCTCACTTTGACGCTTTCTTACACATAATATTACTCATAGGCCTACAACCTATTTCTCCATGAATTTACATCTCCAACAAGATGTTGCACATGCCCACTATGGCTGCCTTCAAGATTCAACACTCAGAACTCCCTTGCTGTCAAAAAATATGCATATAAAAATTGTTCTATTTTTCGATACAAATTTCCTTGTCTTCCCATTCTTGCTTGACTCTCACTCTTCCCCAAAAAGATTTTATTGAATCTTACACTTCCCTCATGCTTGCTTGTACTCAACCCATGCTCTCAATAACTATGTGAGGTGACTTAATACACCAACCCTCCTACATGTATTCAATGATTGGGGCTTGGAAACACTCCAAAGGAAACATAAGGTTTATAGAAACATAATTTATGGTTTGGGTTTAATAGACATGGGTACTTCCTCCTTCAAACCCCTCTCTTGTGGAAACATAACCCCCATGTCTCTTTCCATGTTCGTCTACAACCAATGATACATTTTAATTCTGATATATAGAGTTTACATATTTCATCGATTGTCCCGTGACCATGCATTATATTTACATTATACATCGCTAAACCGAGGATTAAAAATGGGGAAGTTACATTCCCCTCCCAAAACAGTTTTCATTGTCCTTAGTGCACATCACCATACAATCTTACATATTTTTATACATAAATTTTTGCATCAAAATATTTGATAATTTCAAAACTTAATGACTCACAAAACAATTCCAACTAGTAACTCTCGTTCCCCTCAATCTTCATAACCCAAGAAATGGGATCTGACATCTGTCAAACAAGAAGTGTCATAGTTGTGGCTTTATGAACTTTGGCTTCCAAAATGGAGTCTTTGTACACTTATGTACAATGCACATTCAAATTTCTTCAAAACTTGCAAACATTTGTGGGTATTCCTCCTACATGGCCTCTTCATGCTCCCACATCGTGTATTTAGGACCACAACAGGTCCATTGGACCTTTACCAGGCTGATGGCCTTGTTCCTGAGCACTTTGAATTTTTGGTCCTAGATGCACACTAGCTCCACATGAAAGTCCCCTTCGTGTTCCACTTAGATAAAAATCCAATGAATCACATGAACATGATCAACCACATACTTCTTTAATAAAGACACATGGAACACATTATGATTCTCATGGATGCAACTAATGCAAGCATGTATGCAACTAGGCTTATATTTTCTAGGACTTAAAACGACCCATAATATCTCGCTGCCAATTTTGGGCAACTTCCCAATCTTAGTGAACTCCTCTTGGCTTTAGCCTTTAAAAACACATGCTCTCCCACTTTGAATTCTCTATGTGTTATTCCTTTATCGACATAGACTTTTTTCTTTTCTTGTGAAACTTTTAAAGTCTATCTGATATTTACCATCTACTCTTCCATTTTGCTTAACAATATTGTCTCAATAATGATTATATCTTGTATGTTATCCCAACTTACTGGCGTGTTTCATTTTTTTCCATACAAGGATTCAAATGGGATCATATTCAATGATTCTTGATACCCATTGTTGTAAGCAAATTTAACTAAATAGAGATAGTCCTCCCACTTAGAAGGCTTGTCCATTACACACATTCTCAACATATCTTCAGTTATCCGATTAATCCTCTCTATTTGACCATCTGACATTGTGTGATATGTTGTACTGGAATTCAAATTGGTCATAAATCATTTAAAAAACCCCTTCCAAAAATTGCAAGTGAACTTGGGATCTCGGTTCGACACTATAGCCTTAGGCATACCATGTAGCCTAGCAATTTATTTCATATAAGTTTTTGTAATATTGGCTACCTTATGAGTTACTTTTATTAGAATGGAATGTGTAGCCTTTGCAAGCTTATCCACCACTACCATGATGGAATCATGTTGCCTTGTTGTTCTAGGAAATTTGGTAATGAATTCAATAGTAAAAAAATCCCATTTCCATTCAATAATGGGCAATGGTTATATGAATCTCCCTGGATTTCTGTGTTCAATCTTTAACTTCTAACATTCCATGCATCTGGTTAAATAATCAATCACTTCTCTCTTCATATCGAGCCAAAAATATTGGCCTCCTACAACTGTAATAGTTTTTTGGTATCCTGGGTATCCAACATATGACACATTGTGCATCTCTTTTAGAACTAAATTTCTCAATTCCTAAGAATTGGAAGCATAAACTCTATTTCTGAACAAGAGGATTCCATCATCTTCTAGTTTGTAATCATTATATTTTTGTTGCACATTATTCTGCTATAAACTTTCTTTAACTTACACATAATGCTGGTCTACTGTTACAACCTCTAAAATTATGTCTTTTAAATCCGTCCTGCACATACTAATCATTGTAGCATGCATTTCATGCACCCTTCTACCGAGTGCATCAACCACTTTGTTCTCTTTTCCCTTGATGTGCTTGATGTTGGAGTCATATTCACTGAGAAATTCTACCATCTAGTTTGTCTAAAATTTAGTGTTGGTTGTTTAAACAAGTATTTCAAACCACCATGGGCTATCCTTAATTCAAATTTCTTTCCATGAGATAATGCCTCCACATTTTTAAGGCATGTACTATAGTTTCCAACTCTAAGTCATATGTAGCATAATTTATTTCATGCTCCTTCAATTTTCCAAGCTTATAACAAACCACATGCTCATTTTGGATAAGGACTCCACCAAGCCCTTCCTTGCATTCATCTGTGCACACAACAAAATCTTTATTAGGATATGCAACCTTTAAAATAGGTGCACTGGTATTCCTTCATACTTGGAATTTTTCTTCATACTTGGTATTCCATTCAAATTTTACTCCTTTCTTTTGCAAGGATGTTATCGAGTGTGCAATTTTGTAAAAAAATGCAATGAATCTCTAGTAGTAACTATCTAAACCCTTAAATGATCTAACCTTCGAAATATTTTTTGGCACTGGCCATATTTTGATTGCTTCAATCTTTTCTACATCTATTTCTATGCCATCCTCTGAAACAATGTGGCCCAAATAATGAATTTGCTTTTGATAAAAGGTGCACTTGCTCAACTTGGCATACAATTTGTGCTCTCTCAACACATGTAGCACCATTCTCAATTGTTGTTCATGCTCTTCCTATATCTTGGAATAGATAATAATATCATCTAAGAAAATAATAACAAATTTGTCCAGATAATATTTGAACACTCCATTCATCAGACACATGAATGTAGTAGGCACATTTTTCAACCCAAAAGGCACCACTACAAATTCATGGTGATCATACCTTGTTCGAAAGGTTGTCTTACTAGTATTTTCTTCTCGATGCTTACTTGATGATAAGCCGATCTCAAGTAAATCTTGGAAAATGTCTTTGCTCCTTTTAGTTGATTGAAAAATGTCATTGATCCTTGTAAAAGGATACTTGTTCTTGAATGTAACCTTGTTCAACTGTTTGGAGTCAATACACAACCTCATAGTTCCATCCTTTTTCTTCACAAAAAGGATCGAGGCACCCCAAGGAGAAACACTTGGACGGATGTACATCTTCTTCAACAACTCTTCTAGTTGCATTTACAATTCTTTCAATTATGGTGTTATCATTTTGTAGGGATTTTTCGGCATTTGTGTAGCTCCAGACATTAAGTCAATAGAGAAATCGATTTCCCTCTTTGGTGGCAATCCTGGAAATTCCCCAAACACATCTTCATATTCCTTCAAGATTGGATAATATTCAAGACTTGGCTCCTTATCCTTCATTGGCTCTTCCATATGGGCTACATATATTTGGCACCCTTTTCTAAAACTTCTTTTCAGATCCAATGTTGAAATATCTCTAATAGTTACAGGACTTGGAAAACCTTGAACTATCCTTGAATTTCCTTCTTCACGAAGACATGTGAAAGCCTTGTTGTAACAATATAGGTCAACATGATGATTTTATACCAATCAAGCAGTCATAGGAAATAAGTGGTATGATGTTCAAATCTGCCTTAGTGTTGACTCCATTCATGTTTATTGGGAAATCTTTGGCAAGCTCATTGATTATTCTCTTGGTTTTAGTAGCTAGCTGAACCAACCAAGAATTTTCATGCTTACATTTATTCAATTTAATTATTTCAACTAGATTCAGATCTATATAGCTATAACTAGCTCCATAATGAATCAAAATATCTATGGGATGATTATCGATCTTACCTTCTACCTCAATCATGTGGGATTGCTAGTTTGCTTGTTTATTTTTCAAGGCTACATAAATCCTTGGCATGCTCCTGCCCACATCCTCCACTGTATCCAACTTCTTAATGTTATGCACAATCTTCATCCTATCTCCTTGGTGAGGAAAATATTTATACATGTGATCTCCCTCGCATCTCCAATACTTTATGGGATGTCATCTTGGCCTTTTCCCCAATGAATTTGTCATTTTCTATTCACTTTGTGTTGGCTTCCCTTGTTGATATGCTTGAGATTTGTTCCCAATGAAAGGCGACTTGAATCCTTTCTTCCTTTGATCCATCTTTCCTTTCTTCTTATCATCCCAAGCCTTTTAGAAAGATGTCCTTCCTTTGTTCTACTCATACCAATACATATCTTTTATTATATCTTCTTCCAAGGCATTGGGTTCATCAAACTAAATTTTATCCTTGTAGAAGGGTGGAAGTCCACTCAAGAACCTATGAATTTTGACCTTCTCATCCTTGATGAAGTCCACATACCTTAGAATTTACAAGAATTTCCTCTCATACTCATCCATGGTTATGCTTCCAATCTTGAGTTAAAAGAACTCTTGCATCTCCTTGTCATACTATTGCTCTGACAAGTATTCTTGCTGGAAATATCATTTAAATTGCCTCTATAAGATCCTCTTCTCATCAATGTGATTAGGGTGATCCCATGACATATATTCTTTTCCTTGAAGATGTTAGGCTACAATTATGGCTTCTACATTTCATGAATAGTCATGCAACTAGGAATATTTCCTCATGCCCAATAACCAAGCTTTGACATCTTCTCCCTACCTACGCTCTCCATCAAAAGATGTCGGCTTGAGATTTTTGATCTCTTCTTGCAAAATATCTGACCCATGTCTCCTTCTCTAATGTTTGATAGAGGACACACTTGGGTTGCTTTCTAACCTTGAACATGCATGTCCTCTTCTGGTCAAGTGTCCTGGTAAATCATGATGTTGATGTCTACTAGTATTCCTTGATTTCCTAGATCCTCTATGATCATTCCTCCTATCAAGAGATCCATACAATTTCTGCTCGCCTTGCATTGACTGCTTGCTTTGTGCTAGAATATTTATTGACTTATCTTTGCAACTAATTCATACTTTGTAGCATCTCCCCATGAGATCTTATCATCCTTTCATTGTCTTCTCTATAGCTCTACAATTCTTTCTGTAAGCTTCTCATAATCTCAACTAGCTCCACTGGCTCCACCATGATTCTATGCCCCTTGGGACTCAGTCTGTACATTTACCAAGATGATGTGTAAACCTTTGACCTCCTCCTCATGCCTGTAATATCCCTGGTCATCCTCCATATCTCTAGTCTTCACACAAGAACCATCTATTATTTCTTGTACCTCTAATTCTGCAAAAATGTGCATGCAACAATTGTTGTTAGAGTTATGCATATTGTAAAAAAGTTGTTAATTAGGTTACATGACATTATTCATATCAATTTATGAAGAACAAAAATGCTCTAAGCCAAATTTTGATTCTTTAGACACATTCATATATGAATCATCTTTTTAATGACTATATTCATACCTCATTCCGTGTTTTAAGCGAAAAATTACAACCTTCTAAAGTTTGCAATTTCAACTCATTTGCGCTTTACTGATGCATTTTTTTTGGGAGACGATTTTCTGCCCTTTGTAACATAAAATATGTCAGGAATCAAGGAATTTTTTTGTATTGGGTGCAGATAGAATTTATTATTGTGAACACAAACAACTCTCAGATTTGGAATTTAATGCTCCAATCAATTTTTGTATAAATATATAATTGACAACTTTGCGCTTTTACACTTTCTTTAAGATTTTTTTTAGCCAAAATTGGATATCTCCCAAATGGAGTGAAATTGGCCAAAACTCCCTCAAAACGAATTTTTTCATATTGACGAGTAGACAAAATGTCGACTAAATAAAATTTTATGGATTGGTGATCCGGGGTCCCTTGAAGTTTTAAAAAAATCCCCAAAACATGCCCAAGAATAATGTATTTTTCTCTATTTGAGAATCTCCACACCAACCCCTTTTTAATTTTACCAGGATTCCAAATAGGTATCTTCATACCTTCTTTTTGAGCTCCATTAAAATTTTCACCTTCATTTGGGTCCCGGTTACTGGGCACGACCCAAATCTTTAAAAACCATTAATTCATGTTTTCAAAAAATTTAAGTAGAATTAGTCACTGGCCCTCATTTGGATTCTTGTATACCTCATCGTTGTGGACATATCCCTAAAATTTCATCCGATTTTGATTTGAAACACCACTGTTATGGCCAAAACAAGTTTTTGGCTCTAGACTTTATTTTTTTTCGTAAAACTTCTATTTTTGTTGACGTGGCAACTTGGCTGACATGGAATGAAACGTGGCTACTAATGTCCACCTATCATCCCATGATTCAACCATGTCATCATTCTCCTTTTTGTTCATCAGTGATTGACTTATTTCTCTGCATCAACGATCGATGATTTCTTTTACATTGACGATTGATAATTTTCTAGAAAGTCACTTCTTCATAGGATTTCGACGAACCCTAAAAAATTATAAGCTTTTGGACCAAATCTAGGATGAATCTTGGTCGTGGATCTCAAAATAAAAATGATCTCGACCGTCGATTTGTGATCGACAATTTTCTTCTATTTTTTCTTCATTGGAAATCAACGATTTTCTTTGCACTTCATTTTGTTTTACTTTGTCAAATTTCACTGAACTCCAAAAATCTTATTAGCGATCAAAATTTTCATTTTCATTGGAGATCGATGAAAATATTTGCATTGATGATTCACGATTTTATAAAAGGTCACTACATAAGATTTTTTCGAACTTCGATTGCTCCATCATCCATCAACGATTTAAAAAAAGTTACTTTATAAGATTTCGTCAAACTCTGATCACTCCATTGAAAATCAACGATTTTTAAAATGGTCACTACATTAGATTTCACTGAACTCTGATTAGTCCATTGGTGATCGACGATTTTAAAAAAGGTCACTACATGTGATTCACCGAACTCTGAACTTAGAAGTTTTTGATCAAATCCAAGATGAATCTAGGTTGTCGATCTCAAAATCAAAGTGATCTTGGTTTTCTATTCATTATGCTCCGCAAAAATTTGTCGAACTTCGAAAAGCTCCAATCCCGTAGATGAATCTCAGTCGTCAATCTCAAAATCAAACACGATATCAACCATTGATCCATCAATCTCTGTTCTACAACCACTGCCTTTTTCCACCATGGACCTTATTAGTCCATGTCACAGGTATGACCCACATCATCATCTGTACATAATGTTTCAAAAATCTTGAGAATTATATACATTTTTTTTAATTTTATAATTTTTCTGAAATTTTATTTTTCAACTGCCATGGAAGCTTTGGAATTAGCTTCCCTAGGCCGAAGTCGACCCTACAACTGTCAAATTGGTATCCCTTTCCAAATTGCATGCATACTTCCCCCAAAATTTGGGAATTTCACTTTAAAATTTACCATTTTCCCCAAATTCAACACACACTGAAATTTCGTAGCATTGAATTTCTCAAACCGGTCTGGTCTTTGGCCCATATGGGTCCGGTGTTGAACTAGGAGCTCTGATACCACTCTGTAACATACCCAATCTCCAAGCAGGGTCACACTACTGCTAGAAACGTCGAAATAAAAAATCTGGTACTAATTTTAAATGCGGAAAATACACAACATGACAAATAATCTCATGCAATTGTGCATATTAATTAAAAATATAAATTCAATTAATTTAAACGTGCACATCAACAATTGAATGCATACAAAAACATTCAATCACTAAAAAACCAGGTTTGAATGCATCATTTTACCCATAGTAGGTAGCAATATATATAAGATAAACTTTAGAGTGAAATGCATAATGATTAACTCAACATTCAATGTAATTAAACATAGTGGTTATGAACACTTATCTTAGAAAATACACAACCCAATGCAGATAATGGACATTCCACCCAACCATAGACTTGTTGTTCCATTTCTCAATAGCAAGTCACCCCTCAGCTGGGGATTTGAATCCACAAGAGATAGTGGTTCCTAAGGCTGGTTATTGTCCCCCTCTCAACAATTAATTCCCACAACCATTCCAATCCACCAGCTCTCTTTCCCCTCAACTCGCACAACCCAAGGAATGGAATTCCCTTCTCTACCATGTAGTCCCTCAGGCTATCCCCCTTCCCACCAGGGATCCAAAGTAGGTTGGATGGAAAATATCTTTGTTGGGGACACCATGAACCTACATCTACACAAGAATTCTCACAACAAAAAATTGTTTCCTCACTTTGACACTTTATTTCACATAGCCTTACTCACAGGCCTACAACCTATTTATCCATGAATTTATAACTCCAACAAGCTATTACACATATCCACTATGGCTTCCTTCAATCTTCAACACTTAGAACTCCCTTGTTGTCCAAAAATCTGCATACAAAAACTACTCTCTTTTCCCATACAAATTTCCTTCTCTTTCCTTGCTTGCTTGACTCTCACTCTTCCCAAAAATCATATACCTAACTCTCACACTTCCTTCATGCTTGCTTGTACTCAACCCATTCTCTCAATAACTATGTGAGGTGACTTCATGCACCGACCCTTTTACATGTATTTTCTATGATTGGGGCTTGAAAACACTCCAAAGGAAATAGAAGGTTCATAGAAAAGATAATTTATGGTTTGGGTTTAATAGACATGAGTAGTTCCCCCTTGCAACCCCTCCTTGAACCCCCTCTCTTGTGGAAACTTAGCCCCCATGTCTATGTCCGTGTCCATTTGAGGCGACGATACATTTTATTTCTGTTATACAAACTTTACATATTACATCATTTGGCGTGCCACCATACATCCTATTTACATTATACTTTGCTAAACTGGGGATTGAAAATGGGAATGTTATAGGAATAACATAGTGGATGGCCTTTCAAAAGATGGACTATGATTGGAATGACGTACCTGGATTACTTCCACACTACAAGATGGCCACTCCATAGACTTAATACATGCACCTTGGATACATGAAACACTTATATTTATTTTAGATAAGGATTGATCACAAGTTTACCGTTCTAACGATGTAACAATTTACATAACTTTTAGAGAAAATAAATAGTATGTTGATATATGTAGTTGTTTATACATTTTTTTGGGAAAATAAACAACTTCTTGTTATATGTAAAATTATAGGAAAATATGAAGACCATTTTTCCCTGCATGTACGATGATAGGCGAATATCAATAGCATTTTGCCTTAAATGGTTGTTGAGCATTTTTTGAATGTCGAGGGGCATATGCCAATGTAATTTTGTTTATTATAAATAAAATTATGTATCTTTTTTCTTGGGAAAAAAATAATTATTCAAAGTGTAATGTTTTCAAATAAATTTTTAAAGAAATGGAATTTCTTTTTTCCAAGTTTGTAAAAAAATATTTAGATATTTCTTAATGATTCATAAATAATAAATGAGATAAAATATGATGTCGATTATAATGCCTACCCCGAAAAGAATTGAGGGAATCAAAATGATGACCTCTTCATGTTGAGAGGTTCTAAGTTTAACTTTAAAAGCAATCGAATTAGTTATAATTTTAACTTCAAAATAAATCAAATTAACCATGAAGACCAAAAAACATGAAATCTACCTTCACAGGCGAAGTAAAATACATCTATGTCAACATTGTATGTACTTGTCTTATATGAGATCGAGTTTGTCATCATTAAAATTTTGATAATGGTTCTATTTGTTTCGTGATGTCTTTGATCAAACATGTAAGGTGGCATGCCATTTCACATAAAGGATTCATTATACCCTCTTACTTCAATGTGGAAATTCATTTGTTTTCCAAGAAAAAAAACTTAGTTTCTATTCAAGACAAACATAAAATGCAATCCTTAGGTGTTGATGCACATACAATGTATAACTAATTTTCTGTGGCCTACATGCCTACTATGAGGTTCTTTTACATAAGTTGTTCCAAAACCTTAAATATCTAACTGAGTTCTAAACAAATTGTGTCATCATCAATAGTGTTGATAGAATTGACATATTATAGATAAACAACCAAACAAGATCAAAAGTCTCAAAGGTTACAATACCTTGAGGAAACCAAATGTCCCTCAATAATTTAATCAAAGATAAGAAAATCTTCAGCCAAGTCCAAAGCTTCCTTAGATAGTGAATTGGAAAAATTGTTTGTTTCTCTTAATATATGAGTAAAATTAATCATCTAAAAAAGACCAGAGATATCCTTCAAATGTAATGCCAACTATGAAAGACCAATACTATGGACTTGGATTTTATTGTTCATCCAATTGATCGTCATAGTAGAGTCTCCAAATATTTGTAGTGGAAAAATATTTTTCTCTAAAGCACACTTCAATAAGAAGATTGATGCTTTAAATTCACCTTGATTATTGGTCCCAATACCCACATTTGTCTTACCAGTGAAATAATGATCCCCATAAGTAAATAACATAAAACCTAGACTACATAAGTGTTTTGGACCCTGGAAAGATCCATCAAAGAATCTCCAATTATAATCCTTGGTCAATCACCTCTCCTATCACACGATCGAGTTCTGGCTTTATACTTGGCTTATAAGAAGCAAACAATGAAAGAGATTGTAATGAAACTTTGAAAGTGGGAACTTAGACATCCTCAAAAAGTTTGGCATTCCTCACAAACCAAATTCCCCATGTAATAACGTATGGAATTGTTCTATATTCCTTCGGTTATCTTCTAATAAAGTACTCTTGAAATCAATCTTCCAGGGTCGATTTATTCCACAAATGCTGAAGTGAGGTTTGATGTTCAACCTCTTTCCCTACTTGTCGTGAATAAGGGAATTCTAAAAATAAATGTAAGGAAGTTTCTTCATTACTTCTACAGAGGATGCAAGTGCTTGGACCCACATTATTTCTCTTTGAAAGTCTATCCCAAGTTAACATCTTCTTGTTGAGAAAAAGCCAATGGAATAGAGTGCTCTTTGAAGGTGATTTAACCTTCCATAACTTGTTCCACCATTGATAGACTTCTAGTACCTCAAGAGTTCGTAAAGTTTTATATCCAAGTTTGGCATAATATAAACCTCCAGTTTTGTTATAAGGCCAAGAAATTTCATCACATTTATCCTCGAGTATTACATGTGCCTTCCTAATCTGGGCTAAAAATCCATAGCAACAATGAGCTCAGTTACCTTCTAATCCCAATGGTTGAGCTTGTAGCCATCCCTAGCTCCAAACTAGGGTAAGCAGAGGATTATCGAATTTGTTCAATGTGCATCTTCCTTGTTCCTATAGCTGAAGGATTATACCTTCTAGGAGGAAAATTCCTTCACCACATCCTAGAATTTCATTAGCACCTACTCTGACTTGAACCCTTGAACCAAATTTCCAAGAAAGGAACTAACCTGTTATTGGAAAAGCTAATGTCAAATATTTCCACTAGTTGGATAGATTATGAATACTCTTTCTTCTCCTCCTAATTGAATCTATGACAGTGCCAGGGGAAATATTTTTTTCAATTAGAATCCTTCTCCATAGACTGTCTCTATCCAAGAAATTCCAAAGTGACTTAGCTATTGGGGATTTACCAAAAAGGAAGATGTTCTTGAAGCCACGACCACCCTAATCATTAGGTGAAGTAATTACCTTCCAATTTTCTAAATGGGATCTCTTATAATCACAGTTTCCTTTCCATAGATAGTTAAAACACACCTTCTTGATATTGTCTAAAGTACCCTTTAGAATATGAACCAAAAGATGCCAATATAATAGAATGGATTCTATTATTGACTTGATGAGAACTAATTTGCCTCCCCTTGAAATCCAATGTTTACACCAAAAATTCATTCTTTTTCAATCTTGGATAATAGCCACATCCGATGAACCTTTCCATAATGTTTAGATTTGATATTATAACTTAAGTACTTAATTCCATCATTCATATCATGAGAGGGAAATGAAAAAGAATGCTCAAAACTATTCCTTACTTGCACCTCCACTTCAGGAAAATATAAGGAAAATTATTTAATATTAGCTTCCATCCTTGTGGCTAGACAATAAAGTTCCAGAATCTCTTTGTAATGTCGACATTCCTCTTTAGACAATAAATGGAATAACAAGACATCATCTACAAATAGTAGACAAGTTAGTTGTTCTCTCCTAGTTTTAATTCCTAGGAGTTTCCTTTGTCTTCTAACTTCAATAATATATCTACTTAGACCTTTTTCAACCAACATGAAAATGTATGGGGACAATGAGAATCCCTACCTGATGCCCCTAGAGGGTTTAAATAACTCAGTGCTAGAACCATTAATTGAAATAACGAAGGAGGAGGATGTCACACAACCCATTATCCATTTTACCATAGGTATATTAAAGAAAATATGAATGAGAAGAAGCCTTATATATAGTCATGAGACCTTATCATAGGATTTAGACAAGTCTAGTTTGATAATTGATACAGGAATCAAAGAAGTTTTAATTGAGTGCAAGCCTTCTCGAGCAATTATTATACCCTCATGTATACATATAACCTTTAGAAACCCAAATTGTTAAGAGGAAATGGAATTAGACAACAAGGGTTTGATTATAAAAAAATATCACCTTAGAGACAATTTAATAAAGGCAATTACACAAGGAAACATGTCTAATTTCATCAAATGTATCAAGGCGATCCACCTTAGGAATCATAACTATGAAGTTGGAATTATAACTGTAATGTCCCCTTCCAATTGACTGTGATAAAGGATGACTCAATAACCTATGTGACTCCCATAGGCTATCGTCAACAAGGAAAAAGGGAGTCAAGGAGGTATATTTGGTGTCACTAGGTAAAAATAATGACAAATCCTAAAAGTGACATGTTGTGATGGAAAAACAACCCATTCCCCACTTAATTTTTTTTCAGTCTTAGTGTGGGGATCGACACTTTTATTTTTTTTCATGAGGTATCTTTCTCTTAACCTTCATCTCCATGCTTGAAACTTATAGCACTAAAGTTAGGTCCCCCCCCATCTACTTCTCACATTACTCCCTTCTTCCTTTTCGTTGTCATTCCCTTATCAAATGGGTGCACATGCACACCTTCATATTTTTCCGATGACGATGCCTCATAACGTCATCATAAGAAGTTAGCAACATGCTATCATCCCCATTCTCCTATCCATTTTATCGATGATGACGGGCCCTTCTCTCTCCTATTCACAACCCAACTGATTGCTTGGCCCTTTCTCTAGAGTACACCTCAAAAATTATCTTCCTCGCGAGCCCTTCATATCAACCACTGCATAAGTTTTTTTTTCTTACATGTGGAAAGGTAACAATGGATAACATTCTTTGGTGAATGCTTTTCATCGTTGTATTTTTCTTTGGACACTTTCTTATTCCTACACTCCTTGTCGACGACAACATCGCTCTTTTCTATCCAGATGTCACGTTTCTCATCCTGCAGATCATATGAACCATGTCGTCGTTGATCTCTCCTTCGCCGCAGATCTCACGCTTGTCTAAGTATGGATCCACGATGGCTACCTCAACGTCTTGTCAGCATTAATGAATAAAGGATTAACTCCCAACGATCATGTAATTGAACATTGAAAGGGTTTTTTTTTTTTGTCAAACTTAGACCCTGTAATCATGCTTAACAAGTTAACAAGTAATTATAGTCGTCAGAGGTTGTTTCTCACCTATATCCACACCTTTCATTCCCATCAACTTCCTACGACAACAACTTCATGGCTCCCACAAATTTTTTGAATTCTCTCACGCCCTAACGACTATAACCACCAATCTTCCATGAACACATTTACTCTCTGCGTACTCCCATGACCGAGTCCAAGTCCAAGTTGTATCACACCTTTCATTGATTACGTTTTGGTTTGGAGGGAATTGATGGAATATTTTAAAAGCACAAAGACTCATGTTCTTTCTCACTTTCTCGTAAAGAAAAAATGAAAGTCACATCTGCAATTCTATGTTATCTCTGCTTGATTGACTACCACTCTCAACCTCTAAGCAAGTAGGATGCTATTTTTTCTAGTTTTATTATTTCAATCCTAAAATGACTCTATTAATTGTAGTTTTGTTTGTTTGCGTAGGTGACGAGATGTCCAAGATGATCACTAGAAAAGGAAAAATCAAGACCTTTGGAACGCCCGTTCCAGCTTCCATTCTAGAATCATAAAACATCTTCGACATCAACATCCATGACGAGATGTAGAACTACCTCAGCTACGTCAAGATCTTGGAAATGTTTGAGAATGAAATATTCCCATCCGATGATCCAAAAATAGAGGCATAAATAAATATTCGGAAGAGCGGGATACATATTGTAGCCGCGTGTCCATAGTTGTCTCGTTACAACGATGTAACTAAATGGTGTTTCGCCTATCTGCAAAAAGATACAGGGATGATAGTTAACGCTTCAAGACTCCCAATCAACTCGCTTAAAGTAGAAGATATACATGAAAGGTACCAAACTATCGATTCTTTTGTAGCCCTGAACGAGTATTTTCTCGAACGGTTCGAAGTCGAACATGAAGACTTCAAGACCCTAATGGAGGAATGGTTCTACGATGAAGAGTGGCCGATGAAGAAAGGGGAAATATATGTCGTGACATGATATCTTAAGAAATGATACAAAGTGATAAATACCATGATCTACATGCTCTATGGTGAGGGGACCAACACCCATTTAAGGATGGACTGGTTTCCCATGGCTTACAGGGTAGCCTAGAATGAACAAGCATTCAAATGGGAAACCATTATTTCGTTCAACATTGCACAGTGTAGCCAAGATCCCAAAAGAATGAAAAATGCATGCTTTTACATGTCTGCTTACCTGATAGATGTTGTATGTGAAACCAATTATTTCCCAGCCTTTAACTGGGCCTGGACCCCAGACAAGGGCCCAATTCATTTCTATTGTTCTAAACATTGGGAGGTCAATTGAAAGAATTTTTTCTATGATATATGTGATTACTTCTTGGCCCCCTTACATAAGTCCATCTTCGGCCTTTTCCCACATAGGATTTCTCTCGGGTCTCTCAAGGGTTTGAAAGATATTGGAGATTAGTATATGGAGAATTATTACACATATATCTAGATTTATGGGGCCACGAGAGCGCCTCACTTGTTACGCAAGTATGTTCCCGATAAATTGTTGGCCAGGGAGTTTGCATACCAAACTGTAGAGAAGGGGGCCACCGCCTACCTTTCAGAAAAGAACAAAAGATATTCTCCTATCTTCCCTCTTCATATTTGATCATACTCTCTGATGAACAAGAAGCACGACGATAAGGAATATGAAATGATTAAGGAGTTGTGCCTCTCCATCGGGGAACCCAAGTCTCATGACCCCTGAAATGTGGTATATGAACACATGAAATTTGTTAAGCTGGCACCACAAACCATGCATGAGGCCCTATTTTCAGAAGATGTTTTTTGAGGTGCTATGAGTTTTGAGGAAGTAGTGGAAAGAATTACCACTGACGTGGCCAAACAACAATTGAGGAAGGGCAAAGAGAAAGATAGAACTCTGAGACTAGAACAATTTTGACCCCTCCTCCACCTTGACAAAGAAAGGCTAAGCGAAGAAGAACAAAAGAAAAGAGGCAAGGAAGTCAAGATGGCAAGAAAAGTCGAAGAAGCTAAGGAAAGGTACCAACTGTTGAAGAAGAAAGAGGCTGAAGAGAAGAAGTCCACACTAGAGAAAATAAGATGTAAATATCCTCCCTTGCAGAAAGCTATCACAAGGAAAAAAGAAACAACAAACACAGGGAAATCAACATCAACCGCACCAGGAGAAGCCTATGAGAAGAGTAAAAAGGATAAGGTCGACGACACAGAAGTATGAGACACCAGTTTAGCAGGTGTTGATGCTATCATCATTTCAGACCCTGAGGATGACTTTATCAGTACCCCAATAGAATAATCCACCCCCCTGGCTTCAATTCCAAGAAGATTATTGCTCACTTCAAAGGGGCTTGGGTTCGAAGGAGCAGTGGTCGCTGTTAGGATTCTTACTACAACCACAAGACATGAGCCATAGATAAGAGAAATCCCAAAAGGAAAAGGGGAAAAGTAGAAGTAGGTGAGGATGTACCCGAGAGGAGAATCAAATGGAAAGTTGGACCCAATGTAAAGGATAACACTCTGCAAGAAACCTTGACACTTAGGAATAGGTCACTGCATCCAACGTTGAGGTATGGAGATCATCAGAAAACCTTCTCTCACTATTTGGAATGGATCCCCTGAGGGATGTCGACAAAGCTTCATCATCCCAGACAATGATCTAGGACGTGGACACCAAGAGGAACCTCACTCAAAGAGCCATCGAAGCAATCAATGATATTGACACGAAGGTTATTGAAAAAAGATTGATCAAACCCTCCAAAATCATCACCCTAACAGAAGATGTCGTGCATCATATTAAGCAGAGCCTCAAGATGAAGATAATCATTCCCATGTGCAAGCGTGAGGCAGATATGGAAAGAGTGTAGTTACTTCGAGTAGATTCCATACTCGAAGACCTCAAGAGCTGGAAGGCATTCATGGACGCAAAGGAAAAACCGTCAGGGCTCCCCTAAAGAATTTCCTTTGTAACTAAAATTTTGCAGAGTAAATCATATTATTGTTCTCATGTCCATGTCCCAATCAGGAAAGGGAAACTGGAGCACCACTTCAATATCCAAACCCTTAGCAAGATGAGGAATGTAGCATAGTCCCATAGAAGTTCTATAAGTGGGATGATTGTAAGAGAAAAAGGGCTTTTGGTTTGTTTGAGAAGGAGACTGGTATTTTTACTATTATTTGAATAAATTACGTAGGACATTTTGGAAGACAATGGCTTATATGTGTATGATCGTGACTATTCATTTTTATGCATGTATTTTTTGTAATTTCCTAATGGTAATCTCTGAATTCTTTCCTATTTAATATTATGTTTCTTACAATCTTTATTGTTTTCCTACACGAATACAACGACTTAATGACTTAATTTGTTAATCAATTTATATTGGTTACAAACATTTGCTTAGTCAAATTCTATAGTCCTTGTCACATGAATTCAATCTATGCAAGTAATATTATTTCTCACTGTGTTCGTCTTGTGGATTGCTCCTTATAAGGATAGATTAGCTTAGGATAGATTAAACCTGCATCTTATACCTTTAGTCTTTCATTATAATTTTAGGAATAGATAGTTAGAATCTTTAGCCTTTAATTCATATGTGAACCTATGGTTCTTAGATTCGTATTTAATTAGTTTGTAATTGATAATTTAAGCAGGACATAAACTGGTTAGAAACGCTATCCCAAATGAGAGTGGGTCTAATTGGGACCTACCATCAGACGTTCTCCTCAATCTGATTGAACGGGCCATTCCGACCCATCAACAAAAATGGCACTAGAAGGAGGGAATAAACTGAATGTCTAAACAAAAAATATCTAACCCTTCCTATTCTGTTATGCATTTGAGTATTCCCTCATCCAATGAATCTTATCGAATTTTCCCTGAGCAAGCTCCTCATATCCCGGGTTACAATGTTAGCACTCCCACTCAGGTCAACACTCATCGTGCCTCTTCACGTACTAAATCTCCCTTATTTTCCCCACAATCCTCTATATTGACTATCTTAGAGATTGAAGTCATAGTAAGACATTCTATTGAACGTACCAACCTTGCTCTCACTAGGAAATTAAGTAGGCAAATCAAACAACTCCTCATTGATTATTCACTCCCTGAGAATCAAGAAAACCTTTGGAGTTGAGTTCCCTTCTCCTCTGATCTAGACCTCTACTAAGACGACCCTTTGTATGGAACCCCAGAACATCACATACCCCAAAAGTTATCTGAAATTTTGGAAACCTTAGACCCTGATTTGGAATCATACTGGTTAGTTGGTGGAGCCGAAGGAAGACCACCTTCTCCAGCTGAATCACCATCTCTCACTCCTATAAACCAATCTGAATAAAGTTACGAAGAAAGTGAGGAACCGAGAAGTCAAACTGATAATAACTCCTATCAAATTATCGTTTTTCAACCCCAAGGCATGGATGGCACCAACCAAAACCAAAATAAACCACCTTACTAGCCCTGGTTAACCCATGATGTAGTCGTTGTACTTGGAATTCAACATGATACGCCCAAGCTTCCTAAGAATTTTTTGCCTAAATTTGACCCAGACCGAAAGGAATCAACCGAAAATCATATTAAAAAATTCCTACTCGTCGTCAGGCATTAGGGTGTTAGGTATGAAGATGGCGCTTATCATCTCTTTCCCCTCTCTTTCGAAGAGAAAGCATCTACTTGGTACTTCTCACTTGAAGAATCCTCTATCACTAATTGGGAAACCTTTGAGAATATCTTTCTAAGGAAGTTCGGGGAAAACAAAACACCTGCTACACGCATCCTTGAACTCTCAAGAGTCAAAATGGGCACCAAGGAGTTGGTGACTGATTATAATCAATGCTTTCTTACCCAAATAAAATGATTTTCTAATGCCTCTAAACCTGCAGAGGATGTCACCATTAAATTCTATACATTCATCTTGACCATATCCATGGCCATGCATGCTAAGAACGCCAAGAAACACACACTGGAGGAAGCCTTCCAAGAAGCCCTTAAGTTTGAGAAAAAGTTACTAAGATTGAAGAGGAACTATGGTTCCAAACCTTCAAAAGATAAAGGAAAAGCTAAAGCAACTTCATCTAAACCTTCAGAAGAAAAGAAGCAAGATAATCCTATGGATATGGAAGCACTTCAGAGAATTGCCAAGAAATTATCCAACGACCTAATTGATCTAAAGAAAAGTAGTGGAGAAGGGTCTTCTAACCCAAAGAAATTCTTTAGGTTCCCTCCGAAGAAAGATAAAAAATCCCCCCTTACAAATAAAATCAACACCCATCTCAACCATATGACATTAATATGGAAGATACAGCCCAGGCTTTGCAAACTTAGGCAACTGAAAATCTAACTAAGGTTGATGAAGAAGTGGAGGAAGCTTAGGAACAACAAGAGAAATCCCAAGAATCTCAAGACCCTGAAAAACATTAACTGAATTCATTTTGGGACATCTCATTCGGAGGTGAAGAAGAAGAAGTAGAAGAAGTGCATATGTCACAAAGCATTGTTACAAACATAAGTGCAAGCAAGAAAACTTCTAATGACACCACCACCACTAATAATCCCACCACTCCTACCACTTCCACTACCAAGCCATCATCTCCTCCAATGAATTTTGTCCCCAACCCTCCGATAAATACACTTTCAGACCAGAAAACAACCAATCAGACATCAAAGCCCAATGCTACATCCACACCTCTGTTTAGGTTAGAATATGACTTCTTAGAAGACTTGAAAAATACAAAGGAAAATATTTCCTTGTTTGAACTCATGAAAATCCCACAAATCCAAGAAAATTTGTCAAGGTCCTACAGGGAAAAACCTCCACTAACTCAAATGAAATCGATGTTGGAGCTAAGAAAGGGATATCCAAGACCAACTCATTGACCAATAACACTTTGTCTAAAATCCAGGTAGCCAAAAATGCTTCCTGCACAGGAGATAGGTCTAGATATACCACTTCACCTTTCCTTATAACCTTTGAAATCTTTAACATGAATGTCCATAACTGTATGGTAGACTATGGAACCTCGTCCAATGTCATGCCCTTCAAAGTCTGCGAAAATCCTAATGTCAAACCAGAACCATCCGATATTCAAATTATTCAGTTAGACAAGACCAAAGTAAAGATCATTGGGGAACTGAAGAATGTGTTGATTATGATGTTTGCCAATCTGAAACTCCACCAAACCATCAGTATCATTGTGGTAGATATACTTGACAACTACGATATGCTTCTAAGTCATGATTGGTCAACTATGCTGAATGGTTACTTTACCACTGATTGGTCACACCTCTGGCTCCACTACAATGGGAAGATGAACTAAATTATGATCGATAGACACGAACTTGAATGACCCCAATGAACAAGTAATGTTCAATAACTCAATCCTGGGGAATTACTCATATTGTTGAAGTATTATGTAGCTGCGAAAGATATTCTTATTGTATTTTATCAAGTCAAAACCCTAAAAGAATAATGCTAAAGTATATTTGTAATGTCGGCTCAAGAAAATCATTATTATTATATTTTGTACTTGCAATATGAGAAGTCGTCCCTGCCAAAAAAAGTCAAAGTAAATTATATTTTCCCAAAAAGACAGATCGACCCCGTGGGAAAAGTTCATTGGGAGAATAAGTATAAATAAGGTGATACCTTGCTCATTTTGTGAACACAACTCACTAATTGATAGCACAAGTTTGGTGGAGAACTGCAGTTGCAGCTAAATCTATAGGAGGAAGGATAAGGCACATATCTTGGTCTCGGTTGGTCTCTCTCTCATGCACTACCTTTCTAGGGTAAAGCGCTAGGGTTTGGATTTGCCTTGGGTTATTTGGGATATTTATCTATGAGAGAGCATTGTACTAACAATGTACTTGGTTGATGAATCTATACTAAAGAAGTTATGCTAGGTTTTCTTGTTGGATTACTGAGAGGGGGGGGGGG
>ML800537.1:137073-177619 GCA_009831015.1 Picea engelmannii
TGTAGTTCTTTTACCTTTATATGTTTGTCTGCCTTTTGAGTAACCTTCTTCATTTCTCTTTTTCTTATGAGGACATTTGTTAGCAAAATGACCAATACCATCACAATTAAAACAAATTAAAGGAAGCTTACCTCTGTACTTACAGTTGGTTCCCTTGTTCAGTCTTTTGACAAAGTTGGCCACTTCTTCATCATCTTCTGAGACATCACTGTTGCTGCTATATTCTTCTTGTTCCTTTTTCTTTTGCTTTGATCTTTTGGATGCTTTGAAGGTTGCTTCTTTTACATCTGAATTTTCCTGTTCAGTTCTCATCTCATATGCTATGAAGATTCCATGCAATTCATCCATGTTTATTGAGTTTAGATCCGATCTTTCTTCTAGTGCTGATATCTTAGGGTTGAATCTCATAGGAAGAGATCTTAGTACCTTTTGAACAATTACAGATTCTTCAATTTCTTCTCCCAATCCTATAATTGCATTCACTATTTCATCGACTCGTAAGAAGTAGGCTACGATATCTTCATCTTCCTTCATTTTTAGTTGTTAGAACTGACCTCTGTAAGTTTGAAGCTTTGCTGCTTTGAATTTTGAATCTCCTTCATAAATATTTCGAAGCTTGTCCTAAATCTCTTTAGCAGATTTACAATGTGCAACTTTGGTGAATACCGTATCACTGAGACCATTCAAAAGTGCATTTACGGCTTTGGAATTATTCTCACTGAGTTTCACTGCTTTGTCATTTGTTGGTGGAACTGCTGGTGCTGTGTATCCATCTACAATTGATTGCCAAACTTGAAATCCCTGTGCCTGTATATATGTCTTTATCCTTATGCTCCAAAAAACATACTTTTGTCCATCAAACTGTGGTATTCCATTTTTATACGAGTTGTTACTCTTCATGATCTACCTTTCAGTGGTTAAACTGATTTCTGAAGGAACCTGCTCTGATACCAATTGTTGGATTACTGAGAGGGGGGGTGAATCAGTAATAGCGTAATTATAATCCTTTTTCTTCAAATGTTATATCACTGTAGAATTATTATCCAATAATGAGCAGTAAGAAATAAACAATCACACATATACACAGTACACCAGTGTTTTATGTGGAAACTCAAATCGGGAGAAAACCACGAAATGATTTTTCTTATATGTCTTGAAGAATTACATTCATTGGAAGCACCAACTTCCTTTGTTTTCTATCTGCAACTGGAAGGAGGCTCCAACCCCCAATGTTCTCTGACTACAACCGGAAGGTGGCTACAACTACCTGTCCTTGCCCCGTCTTGCCACCCTGAAGTAGAAGTACAATGATGGAACCACTGTCACACTATCACTGTGAGATATACCGCTGTAAACCTGTATCAGTAAATCTGAACCATGCATCAACCATACATCAACCTGTACCTCAACCTGTAATCAACCTGTACCATAAACAAGTGCATCAACCATGCACTAACCTGTAATCAACCTGTACCATAAACAAGTGCATCCAACCATGTACGAAGTATGTACCAATCATGTGTCAACTACTCATCAACTATGGCTCATCAATATCTACCAACATCATCAACTAAACACCTCATGTATGTGTGCCAACTCATCAACTATTTGTCTCAACCATGTACTCAACATGTACCACAACCAAAAGCCCTCATCAATTTCATCATACAAATCTGACTTGTAGCTCTGTAATAGACCTGGTGTATATGATCACATTCCTACAAACCTTCCTTAACTTTAAAAACAAGAGACTAACATTTTCATCAAACTTTTCTTTAGTCTCACATGCCTAGTTTTGGATTAGTCAACAACCCTAACTTGAAGTAATCATAACTTTTAACCTATAATGTATAAATATATGAAACTGATACAAAATGTTCTTCAATGTCTTTTATGCAATTCCTCCAAGTGTCACTACTTGGAACCTCTCAGAAAAAGAGTTATAGCAAAAATGGCATACCTTGCTGAATTCTGGCTTATTCTAGAGAGCGACCTTGTAGAGTGTTCCCTGCACAAAATGTTGGATGAATTGATCTAAAAATATTACAAAACATACTACAAAATGTACCCTAATCAACACATTTGGTCTCACTGAATTTGGATCTGTTATGAAGAAGTTATGACGTTTTTACCCCAAAACACCTGATTTTGACTAGTTTTAGGACTGGCCACAAACCTTATTTTCCACGGAGTGTAACTCCCAAAATACAACGACCCACAAGCTGAATGTTTTTCCACAGATACTTGGATATTTTTTCTCACTTGCATAGCAATTTTAGGATCTGAATCATTTTAGAAAAAAATTTATAGCGAAAATGGTGAGATGACCTGTAAATAACATACCTTAGAAAGAACAATTAAAAGAATTTATCTTTCCTTGCATTTCGGCTTTCTTTTCTTCACTTTCCTCAGAATTTCAGCTTAGATATCATTTGGTTACCTCAGACACCTATATATATTCAATATTCTCAAGTGTGATTCAAATGAGAGAGCCTTGCCTCTTATTTATACTCTCCAAGTAGCTTCCTTAAAAATATCTTCTAGGTCACTTGGCCCACTTTCCTTATTTTAGGGTTGGGTCAACTTCTAATTTCTCCATTAAATTTATTATTGAAATAATTTATTTTGTATTCACTTTGAATTATAATACACTCATCACTTCACTTTATTATTTAACTTTTAAAATCTCTTAAACCACTTTGATTACTTTGACCTTTTGGGGCTTCTAGATGACATATGAGGGTCCTCCAACTTCGTAAGGCCATAACTCTCAAACCGTAAGGAGTTATGTGACGTTGTACATACCATCAAAAATGGAATGACATGTACTATCCATATAGAATAATATTCTCTAAAAATATATCATAACTCATACCGTTACCCATCAAACAAACTTGGGTCCATTACCCAAACCTGGGGTCTCCAACTTCTCATGGCCATAACTCTCTAACCGTGAGAAATTATGTGACATTCCACATACCAATGGAAATGACATAACAAGTACTATCAATCTAGGATATTTTACTTGACAAATTCACTTTCCTTCATCTCATTATTCCACAATTAAGCATGGGTTCTCTTACTCCACAAAGCGTCTTCCCGTGAGGGCTTTCACCATAAGGGGACCACTTTGGAGTTCATCCATATTTACTTCTTATCAACCATGAAAAAACAATAATGAGTCATATTTACATCAAATAATATTGGGTCCATTACCCAAACCTTTGTGCTACGGGAATTTCTTCAAGGGTTGACATCAATGACAACGAACCTTAATCAACATTTCTCCCCCAAGAGGGTTTCCCAGGATAGATCTCTATGTGCTGCACTCAGAGGTGGCCCATGTAGCTGCCTATGGTTGGGTGACGATGATGTACATTATATATGGAAAAATGAGCATGTAAAATTAGTTAAATTTCTATGGTAAATGTAACCCTAACTAGTTTTAGGAAAAAATCAACACATATGATATGTTCTTTGGGAATTACACCGTTGAAATAACTGCCTTTTTGGAACCTGATACACAATCTAGAATCCTTCGCTGCACCCAGATTGTTGAACCTAATTGTAATATAGTTAGTTAGACTAATGGTCCTTCTGATGTACAACCTAACATAATCTCCAAGGATAGATTAGAAAAACACACTGATGCTGCTAACCCCATTAAAACAAAAAAATATGAAAATTTAAAACACTAGTTGAAATAAAAAAAGGGGATCCTGACATGTGGACATTATTTTTCGATGGATCTAAGTCTTTAGAAGGTACAAGCACCGGTTACATACTAAAAGACCCAAAAGGAACAAATATGTTAATTGCTTGCAAATTGGAGTTTCCTTGCACTGACAACATTGTCGAATACAAATCTCTAGTATAGGGGTTAAGGAAGGCAATAGACTTGAAAGAAGAAAAAATCAAGTTATTTGGTGATTCCAAAATCATCATAAGACGGGTGCAAAACACCATTCATTGTCTTTCAAGTCACTTAGAAATTTATTAGTTATAGGTTTGGGAACTAATTAAATATTTTTCTTCATTTAATATTAGTGTTGTTCCTCGTTCACTGAATTGTGACACTGATTTTCTAGCTAACGTAACATCTAGATTAATACCCTCAGATGGATTGATTCTTAGATCCTTCTCTATTGGAATTTTGTATAGGCCATCAATTGCTAACAATATTGTTAATTAAAGTGTCTTTGATGATGACCAACAACTCATAAATTTACTACACCTCAAAGATACCTTCAAGGAGTCTATCATAGATGAAGGTCAACATGACCTACTGATGAATACAGACGATACCGATTCAATTGAAGCAAAAAATGCATCGGGCCTAACCAACAATATTCCCAGGAGTGTGGTCAAACTGGAAAAGCTCTACGACCTTCAAGATAAGTTCGAAATGGTCACCAAATGCGAGACTAATAACTCATACATGTAGTTTGAAGTAGTAAACTTGGCATCAAATATTACACCCCATAACATTAATCTTGTAAAAAAATGTTCTCCTGAAGAAAGACAGTTATACATCAAGTTATTCAAAGAGTATAAAAACATATTCGCTTGGATGTATGAGGATCTCAAGACATATGATACACATATTATACAACATATCTTTCCCATGAAACCTCAAACCAAGCCATTCCAACAAAAGTTGAGGAAGATGCACCCCAACCTTTAACCTCAAGTCAAAGCAGAGTTGAATAAGTTGTTAGTTTCCAAATCTTTTTTCTAGTAAGAAATACGTAGTGGATCTCTAACTTAGTACCGGTAAGGAAGAAAAATGGGGATATTAGGCTTTGCGTTGATTTCATAAATTTAAATAGAGCCTCAGAGAAAGATAACTACCCTGTACCCCCCATGGAGAAAATTCTACAGTGTGTGTCTGGATCAGAGACACTCTCCCTAATAGACGGTTTCTATGGATATAACTAGGTCTTAGTGGCTTGTGAAGATCAACTAAAGACAACATTCAGAACCAAATGGGGAACATATTCCTATATGAATATTCCTTTCAAACTAATCAATGTTGGAGCAACTTTTCAACGAGCCATGGACATATCCTTTAGGGGTCTACTGGGAGAATGTGTTGTAGTATACCTAGATGACATAACCAACTTTTTGAAGAATAGAGAGGACCACATCTCTCATTTGAGGAAGGTATTCAACATATGCAAGAGATATGTCATCTCTCTTAACCCCAAGAAATCTGTTTTCGCTGTTAATGAAGGCAAACTCCTGGGTTTCATCGTTTCCAAGCACAATATGCAGATTCAACCTGAGAGAATTGAAGTGATCGTTAAGATCCCTCCCCCTCATAATAAGAAGGACATGTAGTCATTCCTCGAGAGGATACATTTCATGAGATAATTCATCCCTAACTTCGACAAAATGGTAAAACCCATGAAATATATGATTAAGAAGAATGCTAAATTAAAATGGGGGCCTAAAGAGAAGGAGGCCTTCAACAAAATCAAAGAAACCATCGCACAAGCCTCTGCATTGTTGATCTTAGATTTTGATTGAGAGTTCATCCTATACACCTTGTCCTCCGATATCACATTGTCAATTGTCTTAACACAAAAGAATCTAGAAGGAGATGAGTTTCCTATGGCTTTTATGAGTTTGGGTGTACAAGGAATTGAGCTAAACTATCCTGAATTTTATAAACATGCCTATGCAGTAATTAAAGTTGTCAAGCACTTTCAATTATTCTTACTTAAATCTAAAACCAAGGTAATTGTTCCCTACCCTGTTGTCAGAAATCTCCTAGTACAAAGAGACTTAACAAAAAAGAGAGCCAACTAGATTACGACCCTACAATAATATGACTTGGAGATCAAACCTGAAAAATTGGTTAAAGGGAAAGGACTATGCAAACTGGCCACTGAATCACCCTATATTGAGCCACATGAAGATGCTCTGTATCAATATCATGAGCTGTTTGAAAGGGAATTTTGTTACATCCAAGTCCAATGAGAGCCATGGTTATATGAAATGAAATACTACTTAACTGATGGATCAACCCCACATTATCTGGATCCCCAAAAGAAAAGGGCCCTTAGGCTCAAATCCACCCACTATCAGTTTATCTAGGGAATTCTATGCATAAAAAACTATGATGGTGTATTCTTAAGATGTCTAGAGAAGATAGATGCTGAGAAGGTCATATCCAAACTCCATGATGGCTGGAGGGCACTATGGTGGAGATACTACTGCACACAAAATTCTCAGAGCCCAATACTATTGTCCCTCTTTGTTCAAATATTCTCACGCACAGGCAAGGAGATGCCAACAATTCCATAAGTTGGCAAGAAGAGAGAAGAAAGCTACATTTCCCCTACATCCAGTGATTGTCGAACGTCCATTTCAACAATGGGGGCTAGACGTAATCACATAAATCAATCCCAATTCCTCCCAACTGCATAAATACATCCTGAATTCCACTGACTACTTTACCATATGGAGTGAGGTGATCCCCTTGAAGACTACCAATGAAAATTAGGTGATTTCGTTCCTTGAATCTCATATCATCACCAAGTTTGGAGTTTCTGAATCATTAGTCTTTGATAATGAAAAATATTTTTCCTCTCTGAAATTGGGTGAATTTTCTCTTGAAAGAAATGTCAAAGTTAAATATTCAGCGAATTATTACCCACAAGGGAATGGCTTGGCATAATCCACTAATAAAAACATCATTGACTTTTTCAAGAAGACTGTTAATGACCATCAAAGAAACTTACACCTTTCTTTGTAGAACGCCCTCTGGGATGATAGAGTAACCCCCAAGTCATCGGTCTGTAACTCCCCTTTCTTCCTAGTCTATGGATAAGAGGCCACCATACCTACTCACAACTTCCTACCAGCCTTGCAATTGGCCCAATCCGTTTGTGACGAGGCTTGCCTAGTGATGCATGAGAGGTTAAATATGATATTAAAACTGGAAGAAGAAAGGGAGAAAGATAAAACGAACTTAACTTACCATCCAGAAGTAATAAAAAAATGGTTTGACAAATTATCTGTAGTTAATAAAGATTTTCACAAAGGAGACCTTGTGCTCAAGTGGGATAAAGCAAATGAGCTAAAAGGAAAAAACCCCAAATTTCAAAAGTTGTGGTTGGAACCTTATTTGATCCGCCAGAAAATAGGTTACGGGACCTTCATACTTAAGACATTATAGGGAGAGGAGGAGAAGCTCCCTGTCAATGGCCAAATTCTCAAAAATACTTCTCCTAAGAACCCATGGTGATTGTAGTCTTGTACATAGTAGGAGTTTTTTTATTTTTCCTTTCCTAGTCCCTGTTATTTTCAACCCAATCATCTTTTATCTTTCCCAGCTTGATTTTCCCCAGACTGTTTGATTTAGTGTTATGTTTCTTTTTTCTCTTGTTAATCTACAATAATTAGTGGTTCACCACTCCATACGAATATTTTCCCCATTATCACAACCCTAAGTGGTTCAACTCATGTAACCACTTTTCTCTTTGGGCACCTCTCACTCAACTGTAATCAAAGGACCCATAACTCAACGTCTCTTTATAAGAGATGATGGCACATAAAAGAGGAGTTGGTTCACCCAGGCCAAGAGAAATCCCTAGACCTACAAATTACACACCTTCCTATAACTCATATCAGTCATCTTTATTATGTGTGACCACTCTCAAGACATGCCTATGCTCCACGTGCGTTTTTTGAATTTCTTTGAAAATTGGTATCTTCTGCATACATCCAGTGGTATTACACATTATTCCCTTAACTCTACTCTACCGGTAACTCATGTGAGGAACACACAAGAATGAACCGTCGATTGAGACTTGCATATCAAAGTAACACTCATATCACCCTGCTTCCTACTCACCTTCAGACATGTTACAAAAGCAATACATAAATCATATATCTAAAACGAATGAAGGCAGAGAAGCACGAACACAAGGAAGTTGAAAGAACTATTAAAAGTGTAGGAAGTATGAGCAAACCTGTCAAGGCTATGGATGCTCGCTGGTAGTGAGGCTATGCTTGTATGATACCAAGGCACCTTCGTCGGGGCTATGGACACTCGCTGGAAACAAATCAATGCCGGGAAAGAAAGGCAAGAAACAAACTACAGTCCATACTGGTTGGTAAACATTTCTCTGTTTTGTACCCCTCATGTTTCACTGCTGGATATATAATCCCCATAAACACTCACTAGAATTATGTAGAAGATCATCAACGATGGAATTTTCCTCCAACTTTTAAAGCTATTTGAATGTGGGATCCTCAACCTGTAAACTATATGAACTATATAAAGGTAACAACACAATTGATGAGGTCTTACTACTTTTCTTTCGAGCTTAGAGATAACCGGTTCTTCCCAGTAAGTCGCCATTTGTTGTGATGGAACAACAACCCATTCCCCACTTAATTTTTTTTTAGTATTACTGTGGGGATGCACACATTTCTTGTTTTTCATGAGGTATATTTCTTTTAACCTTCATTTGCATGCTCATAACTTAAAGCACTAAAGTTATGTCCCCCCCCCAACCTACTTCTCACATTAATCCCTTGTTTCCTTTTTGTCATCGGGCCTTTATCAAATGCACACACATGCACACCTTCATATTTCATCATCAACGATGCCTCAAAGCATCATCATCATAAGTTAGAAACATGTTATCATCTTGATGGTCCTATCCATTTTTTTGACGATGATGAGCCATTCTCTCTCCTAGTCACAATGCAACTGATTGCGTGGCCCTTTCTCTAGAGTACACCTCTACAATTATATTCTTTGTGGGCCCTTCATATCAACCACTACACAAGTTTGTTTTTATTACACATGGTAAGGTAACAATGGCTAACATTCTTTGGTGAATGATTTTCATTATTGGATTTTTCTTTGGACACTTTCCTATACCTACACTCCTTTCTGATGACGACATCGCTTTTTGCTTTCCAGCTGTCACATTTCTCATCTTGTGTATCATATGAACCAAGTCGTCTCTGATCACTCCTCTACTGTAGATCTCATTCATGTCTAAGTAATGGGTCCCCCATGGCGACCTCAATGTCTTGTCAACATTAATGAAGAGAGGATTAATGCCCAATGGTCATCTAATTGAACGTTAAAAGGAGTTTTTTTGGGTCAAAATTAGACCCTGTAATCACACTTAATCAGTTAATCAATTAATTATTGTTGTCAGAGGTGTTTTCTCACCTATATCCACACTTCTCATTCCCATCAACTGCCGATGACAACAACTTCGTGGCTCCCCCCAAATTTTCAAATTCTCTCGTGCCCTAACGACTATAACCGCAAATCACCCACAGACACATTTACTCTTTGCATACTCCCCTGACTGAGTTCAAGTTGTATCACACCTTTAATTTATTACGTTTTGGTTTGGAGGGAATTGATGAAATATTTTAAAAGCACCAAGACTCATGTTCTTTCTCACTTAATCATAAGGAAAAAATGAAAGCCACATCAAGAATTATTTGTTATCTTTACTTGATTGACTACCTCTCATGGCCTCTAAGCAAGTAGGATACTAAATTTTCTTGTGTTATTATTTCAATCCTAAAACAAATCTATTAACTGTAGTTTTGTTTGTTTGCGTAGGTGACAATATGCCCAGGATGACCACCAAAAATGGAAAAATCCAGACCTCTGGAACACCTATTCCAACTTCCATTCCAGAATCATACATCTCTGATACCAACAACCATGACGGGACAGAGAACTACCTCAACCATGCTAAGATCCTGGACATGTTTGAGAATGAAATATTCCCATTCGATGATTTAGACATTAAGGCATACAAATATATTCAGAAGAGTGGGATACATACTATAGCCGTGCGTCCAGAGCTGTTTCCTTACAACGATGCATCTAAATGGTGTTTCTCCTATCTGCAAAAATATACGGGGCTAATAGTTAACACTTTAGGACTCCCAATCGCCTCGCTTAAAGCAGAATATTTCAGAGAAAGGTACCGAACTCCCACTTTTGCAGTATCACTAAATGAGCCTTTTCTCGCACAGTTCGAAGTCAAACAGGAAGACTTTGAGACCCTAATGGAGGACTAGTTCTACGATGAAGAGTGGTCGGTGAAGAAAGGGGAAAGATATGTCCTGACACAATATCTCAAGAGCCCATACATAGTACTATGTACCATGATATGTAGGCTCTACGATGAGGATAGCAACACCCATTTCAATATGGAGTGGTTTCCCATGGCTTACAGGGTATCCCAGAAAGAGCAAGCTTTCAAATAGGAAACCATTCTTTTGTTCAACATTGCACAACGCAACTAGGATCACAAAAGCATGAAAAATGAATGCTTTTACATGTTCGCTTATCTGATAGATGTTGTATGCACAATCAATTCTTTCCCAACATTTAACTAGGCCTGGACCCCAGATAAGGGACCAATTCATTTCTATTGCTCCCAATTGTGGGAGGTCAATTGCAAGAAGTTTTTCTATGATATATGTGATTACTTCCTGAATCCCTTACATAAGGCCATCTTCGGCCTTTTCCCACATAGGATCTCTCCCGAGGCTCTCAAGGGTTTGAAAGAGATTGGAGATTAGTATATGAAGAAATATTACACATACATCTGGATTTACAAGGCCACGAGAGTACCTCACCTGTTACCAAAGTATGTTCTCGATAAATTTGTAGTGATCCCAAGCCAAATTTTTCGCTTGGTATCACTAACTACTACTGATTTGTTGTTGTGCAGGTGTTTATTGAGTTATTAAGTGCATACAAGATTCATCCAACACATGAAGATCATAACATAATCAATATATAGAAGCACAAACAAGATCTGACCTTTTTATTATGCAGAATCAATACAATAGATGGTCGATCTGGCATAAACATTAGATGGCCATACAATCAATAGATATGAGCTGCTACAAAATGCTCTGCCGATACAAAAGAAGCCTCCAAAGGCTGAATAAGTAATGAAGACCAATATCCAGGAGATCTGGATGTCAAACCCTCTAGCTGAAGAGTGCCACGCTCCAAGTGAGGACTGAAACCCTCAAGAATTCGGCCCTGATAGCAAGATGCTCCAAATGAGCTCAAACTCGATCCACTGGTAGATCAAGGCAGTGGGGACTTCCTCCAGAATTTTCAGACCCAACGTCCAAGTGTAACCCCTTCAACTGATGAACCTCCTAAGGGAGTTGCGCCCTCCTGAAAAGATGAAACCCCAATGCACTCGTCCCTGTAGGAAAACAACTCCAAATGACTTGAAACTCTCCCAGAATGTAGATCGGGCTAAGAATATCCCGTAGAAGAAGTTTCAGGACCAGATCACAAGCAGATCTCTCTAGATATGAGTTTTTCTGAATCACAGGATGCCCCCCTATGGCTCCAAGACGTCCCAATCTGCAGATAATGATATGAGAATGATAACTCTCCAGAAAAGTACTCAAACTGATGAACATGCCTCTACAAACAAAACCTAGGTGTTGGAATGGCCCCAGGCCCTTTGGATAAGCTGGATCGAACCTCCCTCAAGATGATGGTGCGCCCTTGCTGGAATCACAAGAACAATACGACCTGCTACTTCCTGAAGTGCTGGATAGAGATAAACTGAAACTAGAATGGTGTGGAGGAGTCTTTCATCCCCAAGACCAAGTTGTGGAACAAGGTGAGTGGATATTTCATCACTGAGTTGCTCACAAGGGTTTGTACAGCAAAACCCCCAAACTGAATGCTCAAGAGCAATAGCAAATGCTAATCCAAAACCAGAATCAATAATAGGTGCGCCCCAGCCTCTTACTTATACCTTTTTCTTCTAATCCTCTGTAGAGTTAAGTTAACTCCTAGGGTTAATCTTCTATTCTTCTATTGAGTTATCTTTAACCTTTAATCCCTTTTCCTTTCTTAAGTCAACTTAAAAATATAACTTTTATCTTCATTGACTTCCCCCTTCAGTGTCAGACTATGACCTAGTGGAGGTGCCCAGGCCACTGAGTCTCCTCTTCACCTCTCTAAGAGGTGGGGGACATTACAAAATTGTTGGCCAGGGAGGTTGCATACAAAACTATAGAGAAGGGGGCCACCACCCACCTTTCAAAAAAGAAAAAAAGATATTGACCTATGTTCCCTATTCATATTGGATCATACTCTCTGATGAACAAGAAGTAGGCCGATAAGGAAGATGAAATGCTTAAGGAGGTGTGATTCTGCATCGAGGAACCCAAATCCCATGACCCCCAAAATGTGGTATATGAGCACATGAAAGATGTTAAACTCTTTCCACAAACCATGCATGAGGCCCATTTTGAAAAATATGTTTTCCAAGGTGCTCTGATTTTTGAGGAAGTAGTGGAAAGAATTACCACCAATGCGGCCAAATAAAAATTGAGGAAGGACAAAGAGAAAGACAAAAATCTGAGACTAAAACAATTATGAGCCCTTCTCCACCAAGATAAAGAAAGGCTAAGTGAAGAAGAAGAAAATAAAAGAGACAAGGAAGTTGAGTTGGCGAGAAAAGACGAAGAATCCAAGGAAAGGTACTAGTTGTTGAAGAAGAAGAGGTCCAAAAGAAGCAGTCCACGCTGGAGAAAAGTAGAAGTAAAGATCCTCTCTTTCAGAAATATAGCACAAGAAAAAAAGAAACAACAAACACAGGGAAGAGTAAAAAGAATAAGGCTGATGACATAGAAGTATGAGACACCAATTTAGCAGGTGTTGATGCTATCATCGTTTTAGACCGTAAGGACGAATTGATCAATACCCTGATAGAAGAATGCACCCCCTGGCTTCAATTCCAAGAAGCTTATCGCTCACTTCAGGGGGGCTTGGGTTCGAAGGAGCAATGGTCGCATTCAATGATTATTACTACAACCACAAGACATGAGCCATAGAGAAGAAAACACCCAATAGGAAAAGTAGAAGCATTCCAGCATGTACCCGAGAGGATCATCAAATGGAAAGATGGACCCGATGTAAAGGATAATGCTCTGCAAGCAGCCTCAAAACTTAATGCTTTTGCAAGTGTAAACATTCTATCGGTCCATGAGGTTGTTGTAGCCCTAGACACAACAAAATCTAGTATTGTAGAGCTAGAAATCACCTTGGCGACTATCAAAGAATCTACGACTAGTGAGCACGCAAAATAAATGCAACAGGCGAAACAAGCCTATGAGTAGGAGATACAAAAGAGACTACAAGCACATGAGGAAGGTCTATAGGTTAAATTCACTGATTCAATGTCACTAGTCCAAAAGGCCCATGCTAGCGACATCCAACAACTTAAAACATCACAAAATCTGGAGATGATGAAGCTCAAAGCAAAGTTGGGCGAATTAAGGTCTTTCAATGAAAAGGGTGAAGCCGAAATCCAAAGGGTACAAAAGGATAACAAACTCTTGAGAAGGACTATAGAAGAATGCCAAAATCAAACAACAACTCTTGAGATCGTGAAAACAAAATCGTTGGAGAAAAATGAAGAACTTCAGAGCACGCAAAAAAGGATGTTCAACGCACTTGATAGGATTAGATATGAAGAGACGAAGTTTGACTCACAGGTGAAAGCTAACCATGAAAAATATCAAAAGGTCCTGGAAGCTTGCAACAAAATCACATAATGGCAAGATTCATTGCAAATAATTGTCTCCAGAAACCCTTCTGATGTATTCATACGAGCGAAGAATCCAATATTGCTGACTTATAGAGACAGGTATTTTTATTGCACAATCTGTACTTACCCAAAGCCCAAGGCAAGTGGATGCAATATTGGCGTAACAGGGGGTGACCTATCACTGTCACCTTAATAGGAAACCCCTTTCTGTTTAGGAGTATATAAAATTTACCCCAGGGGAGACGTCCCCAGTGACCTAAAGGGATGATAAGACTAAGGAAAAGGTGCAAGAAAATCCCCCTCTCACTAGTCACTCAATTTAAAAGGTTCTTATGGTCTTTAAGGGATGAACCAATGGTAAAAATGGAGTGTACCTGCCCAGAACAAGACAACAAAGAAAATATGGAAGCTTCCAAGTATACAAATATGATATTAGTGCATCTTAAGACCATAAACCTTCAAAAAATAGTCTAGCTGATATAAATTTGCAGCAATGTAATAGTTTACAACAACAATTAGTATTTTGTAACAACCACAAAGAATATGCCTTGAAATTACTTGAAAAGACAAGAATGTGTAGCTTTAACCAGACAAAATGATAATAAGTTGTCACAAGCAAATTTGGCAATGTCTAGATAACATTTAATGTCACTTTTCAAAATAATTTGATGTAGTGAGATTGTTGTAGAAATATTTTGTAACAACAAGAAATTCTAATGCTCAAAATTGCAAGGAAACACCATGCAAACTCAACATTTGTCTAGTAGATTGATTGGAAATTTTCACAAGCAATTTCTGAATGAGCTAAGTGCAAGTTATGTAGGTGAAAACGACAATTTAGCATGAATTAGTATGGCTGTAGCAATGATTTGCATCAACAACAAGTTAGCTAAGGAATTAGTCTAGTTTAGGGTTAGTAAAAGTTAGTAAAAGCTTCAAGGAGAAAGGTTTGAGTGTTTGTTTGATCAATCATTCACTATAGTGAGTAGACTATTACCTTTTAGGCTTTATGGAGTCAACAATAGCAACGGAAAAACTTGGAGCAAAGTAGCAATGATAATACATTGTCAAAGGAGAGGAGATATATGGAGGAGGTGTTGGCAACCCAAGGCCTCAAGCATCCAAATCCTAAAGACAAATTTGCTAGAGAGTAAGGAATCTTAGGTCCTAGGGAATCTTCCTTCCTTAGACAATTAAAATAATGTATACAATAGGCAATTAGAGTGAAACTACTAGATATATAGCATTAGGGCTCTAGTAGCCACTTCTTAAACAAGGTGTACTTGATAAATTTAGATAAGTAGAAAAACTATAGAGAGAAATAAGTAACTTATGTTTCTCTCCTAGGGTTTAAACAAGCAATTTCATAATATTTAACATGAAACAAGTAAAATTTACCACAAACTTTCATTAACATAAACAAATTGCATATTTTCTACTTACTTCACCAAGAATAATCAAGCCAAACCCTAGTTGAAGATATTCCACCATGGAAAATAACCAAGATACACCAAAATATGCCTCTTCAAGAAGTTGCGCACTAGTTATTTCAACCAATAACACTTAAAGAGGGCACAAATTTCAGTCCACATTAAGTGTGTGATGAGTGATGATGAAAAAAGAGAGTAGTTTCTGTCTATTTCTACAATATCAATGACCTTTAATTAATTTTAGGCCATAAAAAGGTCGACTTGGCCAAATTACATCAAAAATCCAGTTTTTACATAAATAAAAGTGATTAACCCCTAAAATCATCTCCAAGGGTGACATCATGCCCCTATAGGGTGACGTTGATCCCTTAAAGTGGAACACTGAGCTCCATGTGCAAAACGTTTGGCCTCCAAAGGCCCTGGATAATGCCCATAGGTGCCAACTAGCTCAAAACTGCCCTCAATATGCAAACCCTAGCTTTGGGTGACGTCGAGGGTCATAATGGTGATGTCATGGAATATCAAAGGTTAACGTACAAGTGGAAGAGAAAGATCCCCCTAGGTTTAGGTGTTCCAGAGTATCTCAAGGGAAACATCCTTCTTTCTTCTTGGTGCAAATCTCTGATGTCTTCTTGCCCCTGGTTGGGATCATAACATCCATCTATGGGCCTTTAGCCCCATGGAGATCCAAGCTAATATTTTACCCATGTGTATATGTCCACTAGGTAAAGTCCCGCAACAACAACAAGTACACCCTTCAAGGGTTCATAAGTCACAAGGATCATAATATGTAAATCACATCAATAATAAAATTACCCAAACATGTGCATCTAACCCCCCTTTACCCAGACAAATTCTCAAAGACGTTATGCAATTTAACAAGTCAGGTTTGGATAAGGTCTTAGGGTGTCCTATTGGGATAATCCTCCTTAAGTTTGGAGTGTTTCCCAGGTGAGAACCAATCTAGGTCATGTAAGTGTATGAGGTGGTGTGGGGGTAAGTTTTTGGGCATGGGGTGCAATGATAACATGGAAATGTAGATCTTACCTATGGGTGCATTTGTAGAGGGCGAGATGCACCTTGTCATAAATGCCATTTTTTCCTAGCCCATTCAATGCCTTTTATTCTTAACCTCATTTCGTTTGATCCTTTTATTTTATGCTTCAAGGGAAGAGTTGAGGGACACTGTCTTGGCTTGGTGACCAGAGGTGACAACGTTATTCACAGGCATTTCACGAAGATGAGAAGGTTGGCTCGTGATGAGACCCCCTTTCTCTTGGCTATGCCACCAAGATCCACTACCCTAGTTTGGTGACTAGATAGATGGTAGTGTCATACTGCTACATGCCCATGGTCATAATAGGCCAGCTCATGATGAGACCTCACATCCACCAACTAATACCTGGAGTGTTTATTTATCTTGCGGGTTCCCTTTTCTTACTGAGAATATTTTTACCTTTTTCTCGAGAATCCCTGGGTGAAGCATCTCAAAGGTTTCATTTTGGATTTTAAATCTTTCCAACTAATTTTACCCTCTGGGCCTTTATCCCCTTCTTTCCACAAGGCCATGTACAACCCTTGCTAGTGTGGCAAATCCCAATGCTCGAACAAAGGTAGGGAGAAAATGAGAGGAATAACGATGGAAAGGGATAAGTATGGAGGGAATGGACGATGACCTTTCATAGACCCACCCAATGGAAACCCATCCCAAAGGGAGATCAACTTACTAGGGAATCATGTCACCCTTCCAGGTATGAACAAGTTAAAGAGCATAATTTCCAAGAAAATTTTATGAAATGAAGGAGAATTTAGTGCAACATATTCAAGTGCTTCAATAATCAGAGTGACACATACCATGATACCTGGACTTATTACCTCATGGAGAAAGAATTACTGCTACTTAAGGACCAGTCTGGTGGGATGGATACTACTGTTGCTAATAAATGGGCTGCAATGAAGAAAAGAGGGGCCCTCCGGGGCCATGATTAATTCATCTAGCTCTCGACACTCCATGTCTAGGATTTTTGGGCCTCGAGACATGATCCCATTAGTTATCCCTAGGGCAGGGGATAACATCTGGCTCCAACTCGGGGACATGTGCTCACCGTAGAGCGCATGAGAACCTCATCATCTCTGGTATGACCTATTCGTGCTATATATCAACATAATGCATCAGTAATCCCCAGGGTGGTGATATCACCCCTTTCTCATATATGATATAATAAATTAAAGAGTATTATAAGCACACATATATACATAATGAAGGAATGCAATATGAAATGAAACTAAAACTATGTTAGTATGATATGCATATGGTATATATAATGGATGCAAATGCCTACCTAATCTAACTTACTTGTACTTACCTGTGAAGTCAAGTCTCTACCCCGTTATGGGGTTTGAGGAGGCGTCCACTAACTGGTAATGGACGTTTACTCCCTTCATTCGTGGACAAGTAGTAAGAATCATTTCCTGACTTCTGAGACGAACAAGTTCGTCACGCACAAATAATCCAAAATATCTAGAATATAGTAATCAAATCCATATGGACAAATATATATGTAATAAGAATGAATAGTAAGATATTAAGATATAATAAGATGATTACAATTGAGAATGAGAGCTCGTTTATATACACATGCAGGGGTGCCCTTTACCAATAGTCATGTCCTTTGAGACATGACCTTTCATTATTGATAATTATTATTTATTAATTATTATGTTATGAATATCTATGATATATGTATATTTATGATCATAACATTGCCTTCCCCTTAAAAATGCTTTGTCCTCAAAGCATACTTTATGGAAGACTTATCTATTGCACTAGCTTGTAATTATTGTCGCCTGATTCTTCATTATCGAGTTAGTAATCGTCGAGGACTTGAGATGATAGGATTTTCTAAGCGCTTAGCAGAACTGTCGCATTGTAAAGGAGTCTGCCCATCCTAATTCGATCTTTTGCATGGGGAGTTTATAGGGTTCTTGGAAAGAACTTGATGTATTTCGACTCCCATGGTAGCTTCTACTTTGAGCATCACTTGTAGTGGAAGTAATATTCTTCGACATACTGGTCATTTGTTTCTGTTGATACAAGGATTGGCTAAAGTATCGATTTTTGTGATTAGGATGTTGATAAGGCATCCTTACAACTTGATCCTTACTTCGTATACTTATAGCTCTTTGTTGATTAGATTTTGGAATTGAATTTTCTTCATGGTCCAGGATTGTTTCTTCTTCGACATTTGGAGACCTCTTTACATCAGTTGGATTCACGTCCTTTTGAGTTGTAAGTTTGATTGGTTCTATATTAATTCCTTTATCCATAATTGGGACTTTTACATCTAACGACTTCTTTAGTTCCATAGGCTCAGTCATTGTCTCTTTATTGACTAATGATGTTTTGCAATCTGGATTTTCTTGTAAAGTCTTCTTATCATGCTTCAAGTTTTTTATCTGAGTTAATAAGTCTTGATTATGTCGTCTTAATCGTAAGAGTTCTTCCTTATTTTCTGACCTATTGTCTTTTTCTGATTCTAGATTCTCCTTTCTTTCATCCTTTAAGATTTTAATTTGTTCAAGTAACTTCTGGTTAAGGTTCCTTAAGTAGGATATTTCTTCCTCCTTTTCGGTTGATTTCTCCTTGAGAGCTCGATTTTCTTGTTCTAAATTTGTATTCCCTTGATTCTTGTCTTTTGACTTCTTGATTTTAACTAGTAGATTTTGATTATGATTTTTTAATCGTAATATTTCCTCATTTCGTTCTATTACGTCTTGGTCCATTTTTTGTCTTTCGATCTTTAGTTCTTCATTTTGTGCAATGAGTTCCCAAATACGCTCTTTGAAGTAGCGATTATCTTTCTGTGTTAACCCATTAAAATATTTTTCCTTCTCAATTTCAAACTGTAATTTTTGATTGCTCGCTTTATAATGTCCTAGTTCTCCTTCCAATATTCGTGATTGTATTTCTTAATTATTTTGATATTCTTCCATAATAAATGATTTTTAAATGTTTCTTCAATCCTTTTTCGAAAAGTCCTTATCTTCAATCTTTAATTTTTAAGAAATATCACTTTATTCCTTTACTTTTAAATATTATTTAATACCCTTTGTTTTTTCTTAATCTTAGATTGAAAGATCAACCCTTTTAAACATAATATCTCTTTTTGCTTTATTTTCTTTTTACTTAAAGCAAGAGTACTTTATTCACCGAATAGAATATTCTGTTTCTTTTTTTCTTTTTTTATTTATTTAATGAAAAGTACTTTAATGTACTTTATGCACTTAATATATATTAATATATATGCAACAACTAATGCGTCATTCACTATTGGGTCACAACCCTTGTTTAAATTTGACCTTAGTTTATTCACAAACCCAATATCCTCTATTACCCAAGTATGATTAATCTGCGATCCTCAATATTCTTCCGTTGCAAACAATACTAGATTAGTCACTCGGACCTCAAACGATGGATAACAACTCCAACCTCGAACGACGTGATGGTCATGCGAGTGTTGTCAAGGGTCACGACATGTCATTTGGCGTCCTTCCAATGGAATTTCAACAACAAACTCTGAATTTGAGAGCAGCTCTATACTGTAACTGATATACGTCCAGAATATACAGTCCACGAATTTTTACTATAGTTATTTCAAATTTGGTTGTGTCAGGTCTGGGAATTGGGATTGAGTGACAGGGTTGGGGAGTCACGGTTTGGGGTTACAAAAATGGGGCCTACAGAATTGGGGGTTCCACGAGAGTGGATAGGACAGGACGGGAGTGGGATGGGTGGGAAAGGACGCTGCAGAAGAGGTGACGAAAGTCGCGGGACGAGGATAAGGTCGGGGGGGTTACGGGGGACGGGGAAGGGGAACAGGTAAAAGTTACGGGGGAATGGGAGGGCTGCGGAAGAGGGAGGGAACGAAGTCAGGGAACAGGGTACAGGATAGGAAGGTTGTGGGAGGGATCAGGAAGGCTGCGGTAAAGGTTACAGGGGTATTGGGAATGGGACAGCGGGTGTGGGAGAGGGTTGGGGACAGGTCATGGGGAAATGGGGAGGGGTTATGGGGATGTGAGGGAGTGAGCGGGGACGTGAGGGCTACGGGAGGTGTGAGCGGGTTTTTTTTTTTTTAAATAAATATATATTTTTATTTTTTATTTATTTATTTTTTTTTTAATTTTTTTTTAATACTATATATATATGTATATATATATATACATATATTAATAAATATAGATTATTATTATTATTATTATTTTAACATAAATTTTGACTTTTATTTTTTTAATGGCCAAGGGCCTAAAAGTGGTCAAGGACCAGATAATAATTCAGAGAAACTCTGAATATATATATATATATATATATATTTTCGGGGTGTGGCTGGAAGCTTGTATGGCCAAAGGCCTAACCTTGGTCAAGGACCAAGAATTCAGAAAAATTATGAAAATACTTGAGTGTGGCCAAAGGCCGGATCAGAACTTAGCTCTGATACCAAATGAGACGAAGAAGTTCTTCATGCACAAATAATCCAAAATATTTGGAATATAGTAATCAAATCCATATGTACAAATATATATGTAATAAGAATGAATAATAAGATATTAAGATATAATAAGATGATTACAATTGAGAATGAGGGCTCATTTATATACCCATGCAGGGGTTCCCTTTACCAATAGTCATGTCCTTTGAGACATGACCTTTCATTATTGATAATTATTATTTATTATTTATTATGTTATGAATATCTATGGTATATGTATATTTATGTTCATAACAACTTCATTATGGTCTTGAAGGGTCCAAGCCAAAACTTTGTGCATCCCTTAATATTGTTAGGCACCCCCATCTTTGTGTCCCACTCTAAAACCAAATCTCCTTGCTTGTAGTCCCCTCCTTCAGAATCAACTGTTTCTTGTATTCCGGTGTATTGTGTTGAGGGAGGGGGGTGGGGTTCTGTAATAAATACATCTTCTTGGTTTGGATCACTCAACAAATGTTCATCATCCCCCTTCCATTTGACAAAGCCAACTCCTTTCCCTCTAAACCTTATCAAATCGTCAATTTCATCCTCTTGCGTAGAATAATAGTCATCCCAGTCTTCATATAGGTTAGAGGCATCGTCAGGATAATCACCCCAACTTGCATCTCTCTCCTTCTCTAGAAAAATGGGGTGGGATTCTACCAAAGCACTATCCCTTATGTATGTTTCATGCAAATGTAATGTCTCGTCATTACCTTGTGTAATGTTGTCCTTTTGATTTCTAGAAAGATTCCGGTCACCATTTCCCTTGGTCCATGTTACCTCATTAATATTTTTTTCTTATACCAAGGGAAGAGCGATCGACCCTTGAAATAAACAGGGATATACGGAGTTGTAGTCACTATGTCCATGATAACACCTTTCAATGTGTTCCATCCTCTTTGGATTTTTATGCAAAGTGATGCAATCTTGGTCCCCGATGGGAATAGTTGTGTAGGACAAGTCCATCTGTATACTACCACTTAAGTAGTAGCCCATTCCCTAGATAATATCATTCCCCAAATGTCAGGTATATTGACAACAACGACGTCCATTATGATGGGGAAATCAGGGTATTTGACAAGGTGGACGTCAAGACATTCCATCAAGTCGTAGACCTTGATCCCCTTTGACTCAAATCTACAAACATTGGCATAAGGCCCTGTAACTTCCAACCCCAATTGGTTCATAAACTTCAAACTCATCATATTGACAAATGACTTAGAGTCAAGCATGCAATTGTGAAGACATAGGTCATCTATTACTAAGGAAGTGAGAAAGGGTGTTTGTTCATTTCGCTCAAAATGACCATTTTTTAATAGTGTGGAAGTTTCTTCGAACAATTGCTGGTCATCTGGGGTTAATTTTGTCAAATAAGGGATTTCCAACATTCCACGAATCCTTTTGACCTTTTGTAAGATATAGGCCATACTAGTGCTTAAGTTGGTCCCATAATTGATAGGTTTTGGGAAAGGTTGGGGTAGATCTCTAGCATACACCTGGGGCTCTTCAAGCTTCACTCTTGAGTCCTCACTTGTTTGGCTCAAGCACTCAATCCTAGGCTTCCTCATGTCTTGATTTTCTTGGATTTGATTTGGTGTGAACAAGGTAAATATGGAATCTACATAATTAGATCTCTCATGAGTAGCCTTTGGGTGATCACGTTCAAAATGGGAGTCTTTTCACAATAATGAATTAGGATCATATTCTTGACTCGCAACATTTTGTAGATTCAAAGTGTTCATACATATTTGTTCTTTTGGAGTGTGAGGTCTTATTGTCTTACTAGTATTTTGAGGAAGTCTCATAGAAGGAGGATTTTGGGCTTGTGATAGTTCCCTTTCCAACTCAGTGATTTCTTCATAGGTACCTATATCCTCAGAGGGTTCATGTTGTTTTGAAAAAATTAAGGCATATTTCATAGTTGAGAGCCCATTCTTCCAAGTACCAGTCCATTTAGGGGGAGTGACTAACTTAATCTCATCGTTTGCCTCTAGTATCTCTGGGAAATCATGTTCTTCTTCCTCAACATCTTCCTCATTGAACCATGGGACATCATCTTGGTCCTGGGGAATGGGATCACACCATTTGAGATTTTCTTCAACTTGACAAGCACCATCTTCTGCTTCCTTGAGGTTTGTAGGGAATTGGTTCCTAAGGATGGATTGGAAGTTTCCTTCGAAAGAATTTAAGTATTGTTCGAGAATAGCACTCTCTGGGAGAAAGTCAGAATTAATTCGACCAAGTAAGGTATTAAACCTGTCATTAAATTCCCTAACAACTTCGTCATTTTGTTTGAAAATGTTGATATATTGGGAATAAAGGGATTCCATATCTTTCATCACACCCCATATTTACAGGAAAACTTGTTCGAAAGCTTCACAAGTTGTGAGGCTTTTGCTTGGAAGGTTAATTCTCCATTTTCTAGCATCTCCAATAAGCAAAACAAAGAAAAGTATCATGAATGTGTCATGATGTTCTTTCCTAGACTCATGGAAGTCATATCTCTCCCAAAAATTGGCCGATGTGTGTTACAAGAAGCCCCAACCTTTCCGGAAAACTTGGGTATCCATGAATCAACATCTTTAGGGAGATAATGTAATCCTCCTTGGATATTGGCCAAGTCTAAAGGGTTGAAGAGTTCTTCAGGAGCCCATTTAGGAGGGGACATGGTGACAATAGGAACTACATGACAAGAGAGTGTGTAGTGACGTCCTCTACGGGTCGTCATCAATGGAGTCGCCAAATAATATCCTTGATATTATCAAAGGGATGATGGGATCACCCTTAGTGGAGTCGCCAAGTAAGCTTTGTGAAATGAAGACTTTTGATAAAGGCTTACCGAGAAGCGTTGTTCGAGGAAAATTGACTCGATGTTCCCTAACAACAATGCCAAAATGTTATCACACAATCTGTACTTTCCCAAAGCCCAAGGCAAGTGGATGCAATATTGGCATAGTAGGGGGTGACCTATCACTGTCACCTTAATAGGAAACCCCTTTCTGTTTAGGAGTATATCAAATTTACCCCAGGGGAGACGTTCCCAGTGACCTAAAGGGCTGATAAGACTAAGGAAAAGGTGCAAGTAAATACTCCTCTCATTGGTCACTCAATTCAAAAGGTTCTTATGGTATTTAAGGGATGAAGCAATGGTAAAAATGGAACGTACTTGCCCAAAACAAGACAACAAAGAAAATATGGCAGCTTCCAAGTATACAAATATGATATTAGTGCTTCTTAAGACCATAAACCTTCAAAAAATAGGCTAGCTGATATAAATTTGCAACAATGTAATAGTTTACAACAACAATTAGTATTTTGTAACAACCACAAAGAATATGCCTTGAAGTTGGTTGAAAAAGACAAGAAAGAGTAGCTTTAACCAGGAAAAATGATAATAAGTTGTCACAAGCAAATTTGGAAATGTCTAGCTAGCATTTAATGTCACTTTTGTAGAGAATTTGCTGCAGTTAGATGGCTATAGCAATATTTTGTAACAACAACAAATTCTAGTGCTCAAAATTGCAAGGAAACACCATGCAAACTCAACATTTGTCTAGTAGATTGATTGGAAATTGTCACAAGCAATTTCTGAATGAGCTAAGTGCAAGTTATGTAGGTGAATGCGACAATTTAGCATGAATTAGTATGGCTGTAGCAATGATTTGCAATAGAAACAAGTTAGGTAAGGGATTAGTCTAGTTTAGGTTTATTAAAAGTTAGTAAAAGCTTTGAGGAGAAAGGTTTGAGTGTTTGTTTGATCAATCATTCACTATAGTGAGTAGACTAGTGCCTTTTAGGATTTATGGAGTCAACAATAGCAACGGAAAAACTTGGAGAAAAGTAGCAATGATAATACTTTGTCAACGGAGAGAAGATAAATGGAGGAGGTGTTGGAAACCCAAAGCCTCAAGCATCCAAATCCTAAAGACAAATTTGCTAGCGAGTAAGGAATCTTAAGCCCCAATGAATCTTCCTTCCTTAGACTATTAAAATAATGTATGCAATAGTCAATTAGAGTGAAACTACTAGAGAGATAGCATTTTAGCGCTCTAGTATCCACTTCTTAAACAAGGTGTACTTGAGAAATTTAGATAATTAGAAAAACTATAGAGAGAAATAAGTAACTTATGTTTCTCTCCTAGGGTTTAAGCAAGCAATTTCATAATCTTTAACATGAAACAAGTAAAATTTACCACAAGCATTCATTAACATAAACAAATTACATATTTTCTACTTACTTCACCAAGAATAATCAAGCCAAACCCTAGTTGAAGATCTTCCACCATGAAAAATAACCAAGATACACCAAAATATGCCTCTCCAAGAAGTTGTGCACTAGTTATTTCAGCCAATAGCCCATAAAGAGGGCGCAAATTTAAGTCCACACTAAGTGTATGATGGGTGATGATGAAAAAAAAGAGTACTTTCTCTCTATTTAAACAATATCAATGACCTTTAATTAATTTTAGGTCATAAAAAGGCCGACCTGGCCAAATTACATCAAAAATCCAGTTTTTACATAAATAAAAGTAATTAACCCCTGAAATCATCTCCAAGGGTGATGTCATGCCCTTCTAGGATGATGTTGAGCCCCTAAAGTGGAACGCTGAGCTCCATGTCCAGAACATTTGAGCATCAAGGCCCTCGATGATGCCCAAACGTGCCAACTAGCTCACAACTGCCCTCACTATGAAAACCCTAGCTTTGGGTGACATCTAGGGTCATAATGGTGAAGTCATGGACTCTCCAAGGTCAACATCCAGGTGGAAGAGAAAGATCCCCCTAGGTCTAGATATGGCAGAGTATATCAAGGGAAACATCCTTCTTTCTTCTTGGTGAAAATATATGATGTCTTCTTACCCCTGGTTGGGGTCACAACATCCATCTGTGGGCCTTTAGCCCCATGGAGATTCGAGCTAATCATTTCCACATGTGTATCTGTCCACTAGGCAAAGTCCTGCAACAAAAAAAAGTATGTCCTCCATGGGTTCATAAGTCACTTGGATCATAACATGTAAATCACATCAATAATCAAATTACCCAAACATGTGCATCAAACCCCCCCTTACCTAGACAAATGCTCAAAGACGTTATGCAATTTAACAAGTCAGGTTTGGAGAAGGTCTCAGGGTGTCCTATTGGGATAATCCTCCTTAAGTTTGGGGTGTTTACCAGGTGAGAGCCAATATAGGTCATGTAAGTGTATGAGGTGGTGTGGGGGTAAGTGTTTGGGGATGGGGTGCAGTGATAACAATGAAATGTAGATCTTACTTGTGGGTGTCTTTGTAGAGGGAGAGGTGCACCTTGTCATAAATGCCATTTTTTCCTAGCCCATTCAATGCATTTTATTCTTAGCCTCATTACTTTTGATCTGTTTCTTTTATGCTTCAAGGGAAGGGTTGAGGGACACTGTCTTGGCTTGGAGACTAGAGGTGACAACATTATCCAAAAGAATTTCACGGAGATGAGACATTTGGCTTGTGATGAGACCCCCTTTCTCTTGGCTATGCCACCAAGAGCCACTACCCTGGTTTGGTGACCAGATAGATGGTATTGTCATACCGCTACATGCCCATGGTCATACCGCTACATGCCCATGGCCAACTCATGATGAAACCTCCCATCCACCAACTAATACCTCGAGTGTTCATTTATCTTGTGGGTTCCCTTTTCTTACTGGGAATATTTTTACTGCTTTCTTAGTAATTCCTGGGTGAAGCATATCAAAGGTTTCATTTTGGCTTTTAAATCTTGCTAACTAATTTTACCCTCGGGGCCTTTAGCCCCTTCTTCCCACAAGGCCAGGTACAACCCTTCCTAGTGTGGAAAATCCCAATGCCCGAACCAAGGTAGGGGGGAAATGAGAGGAATAAAGATGGAAAGTGGTAAGTATGGAGGGAATGGACAATGACCTTTCACAGAACCACCCAGTGGCAACCCATCCCAAAGGGAGATCAACTTACTAGGGCATCATGTCACCCTTCCACGTATGAACAAGTTAAAGAGCATAATTTCCAAGCAAACATTATTAAATGAAGGAGAATTTAGTGCAACATATTCAAGTGCTTCAATAATCAGAGTGACACATACCATGATACTTGGACTCATTACCTCATGGAGCAAGACTTACTGCTACTTCAGGACCAGGCTGGTGGGATGGATACTGCTGCTACTGATAAATGGGTTGCACTAAAGAAAAGAGGGGCCCTCCGGGGCCATGCTTAAGTAATCCGACTCTCATCACTCCATGTCTAGGAACCGTGGGCCTCGAGACATGATCTCCTTATTTATCCCTAGGGTAGGGGATAACATGTATGCCAATGATCGCAAATGATCTAAAGACTTAGGAACATGTCACTGCATCCAACGTTGAGGTATGGAGATCGACAAAAAGCCTTCTCTCACTATTCAGAATGGATCCCCTTAGGGATGTTGACAAAGCTTCATCATCCCAGACGATGACCGAGGATGTGGAAACCAAGAGGAACCTCGCTCAGAGAGCCATCGAAGCAATCAACGAAATTGACATGAAGGTTATCAAAAAAATATTGATCAAACCCTCCAAAATCATCACCCTGATAGAAGATGCCATGCAATGTGTTTATAAGAGCCTCACGATGAACATAATTATTCCCATGTGAAAGAGTGAGGTAGATTTGGAAGGAACACAATTACTTCGAGTAGATTCCATACTCGAAGACCTCAAGAGATGGAAGGCACTCATGGATGCAAACACGAAACCGTCAGGGCTCCGCTGAATAATTGCATTTGTAGCTAAAATTTTGTAGAGTAAATCATATTATTGTACTCATGTCCATGTCCCAATCAGGAAAGGGAAACTGGAGCATCGCTTTAGTATCCCAACCATTAGCAAGATGAGTAATGTATAATAGTCCCATAGGAGTTCTATAAATGGGATGATTGTAAGAGAAAAAGGGCTTTTGGTTCTTTTGAGAAGGAGACTGGTATTTTTACTGTTATTTGAATAAAGGACGAAAGACATTTTGGAAGACAATGGATTATATGTGTATGACCTTGACTATTCATGTTTATGCATATATTTTTTGCAATTTCTGAATGTTAATCTCTGAATTCTTTCCTGGTTAATATTTCATTGCTTACAATTGTTATTGTTTTCCTACATGAATACAACAACTCAATGACTTAATTTGTTAATCAATTTATATTGGTTACAAACAATTGCTTAGTCAAATTCTATATTCCTAGTCACATGAATTCATTCTATGCAAGTAAAATCATTTCTCACTGTGTTTGTCTTTTGGATTGCCTCTGATCAGGATAGATTAGCTTAGGATAGATTAAGCCTGCATCTTAGACCTTTAGTCTTTCATTCTAGTTTTATGAATATATAGTTAGAATCTTTAGCCTTTAATTCATCTGAGTAACAATGATTCTCATATGCATTTTTAATTAGTTTGTAGTTAATAAGGTAACTAGGCCATAAACTAGTCAGAAGCACTATTCCAATTGAGAGTGGGTCTAATTGGGACTTTCCATCGAGCGTTCTCCTCAATATGATTGAACGGGCCATTTCGACCTTCAACATGACATTAAATAAAACAAAAAATTATATTTAAATGGAATTGGAGGGAAACTAAATTGAAGATTTGATTTGGTAAAAATGTGGGAAAGATCTAGAAGGTCCAAAGAAAGGATAAATAGAGGAGTAACCCTTCCCCTTTCTATTATGATTTGATATCTTATTGAGTGCTCTTGTAGCCAACATTTTCATTAGGGTTTTGGAAAAAACCCTTCCATTGTAGGTTTAGTTTCATTGGTGTAATATCCACCCTAGCTAGACAAGAGGAGGATTCACCTAGGGTCCTCATTGGAGTTCATTGTGGTGTTTGATTTCATACTGGAGGGAGTTGGGAAGCATATCTTCTTATGCGGGTTGTTTTTGACGATTTTCAGGAAGAGGCCGAGATTCATATCTGCAGGTGCCAAGAGGGTTATCGCACATCTGTAAAAGGGGGCATTCTCTTGGATTGAGCACAGGTTGTCCTGTGAGGCCCCAATAAACTCCTCACAGTCATCCCGTGAGGACCTCTGCGAATAAGGGTTAACCATCTATTGGACCGAGGTTGTGAGGAGCTCAAGAGGGGGTCAACTGCAGATCGACGTTGCTTGAGCAGAGCAGAGTAAGGCTTGGTGAGTCTTGGATCAGTGGAAACCATAGATTGGAATCATTCCAAGTTTTCTTGTGTGTTTTTGTAGTAGCTTGTGATGCTTCATGGCAGCCATTAGATTTGTGTGCTCAGTCATATTCTGCAGCTTTTATTACAACCATTAGACATCATTGTACTGATTTTGGAAGTTTCCATCCATAATAAGATGCCATGATTATTTTCTTTATTTTGTGTATGCTGTATGTTGGAAAATATTCCTCATTAAGGAAACTATCTATAAGAAGTTAACAACACATTCATATAAGAAGAAACAACAAATTTTGGGAAGAGAATATAAAATTGCCTCCTAGCCTAGTTTGGAAAATTACAGTGGTATAAGAGCTGGTGATTCTGCCAGCCTGTCACTACATTGATGCCTAGAAGAAAAGGGCATGGAGGACAGACCTATTGAGAGTCATCAGAAAGAGAAAGAGAAGCAAATCACACAGATTCAAAACCAGAAGGAAGCATGGGAGACAACCATGAAGGAACTATGCTCCATATATTAAAATATCTGGTCAAGGGTCAGAATGAAGAATCCCAAAAACAAGCAGATACACCAAGGTTCTAGCAATAGATGTTTTATGTGCTCACACATTTGATAGGCCAGTGTAGGAGTATGATTGGTACAGGTCAAGGTGGACCCATTGGATCCTATTGGGGTGACAACATACACACAAAGAGTAGAAATAACCATAACCAAACTCAAAGGAGGATCCTAAAGATACCTAGGACCTTATTACCAGAATTCTTGACAGGGAACCGTATATAAGCACAAGAGAAACCAGATCATGGGCTTTATATTAACACCTCATACAAGGAGTACGAGATGATAGATGAAGATATCCGTGAGGAAGTTTCCTATAGAGACTTTTCAACCTCAAACATAAATACAATCAAAAGGAGGGGAATAGAGGGGCACATAGCCCACATAACTTTGATCTCATGCACAATATGTGAAGGTTGACTATTCCACCCTTCGATGGGTCTGCAAAGAGAACGACTAGGGCTTGGGTACATAAGTTGGACAATTACCTCCAACTTAACTCAATGACCGAAGCCGAAGAAATTAAGTATGCCACCCTTCAATTGGAAGGAGAAGCTCACAAATGGTGGTAACATGGGCTGGTGACATTAGGGCATGCCAACATCACTTCATATGTGGACTTCACTCAGATTTTGATGGATAATTTTGACAAGAAGGAGCTTGAGATACACTTCAGGGAGTTGGCACAGTTGAGAAAAACAAGCACACCAGAAGCACACATTACATATTTTCAGAGGATGGAAACTATGGTGATAGATATATCTCAGCGAAGATTGGTGATTTTATTCACGGAAGATCTAGATGAACCTCTGAGAGGATGGATGAAGACCTTTAGGCCAACCACATTGCATGAGGCCATCATGATATCCCATGACATGAAGGATGCAATAAAAAAGAAGGTACCAACAAAATCCTTCATTCTTCAAGGAGGTAAGGAGACGAAGTTTTCCCAGAAGTCATGGAGAGGGAAGGACATGACGAATGAGGAGGCTAGGAGAGAAATAAGAAGGAAGAAACTTTGCTTCAGTTGCAAAGATCTGTGGGAAACAAGTCATAGATGTATGGGCAAAGGTAAAGTCCATTACATTGAGGTAGTTTCTGATGAGGAGGATGATGGTGATGACAAATGTATTGGTCTAGATAATGGTGAGGAATCACATACTATAGAGCATATTCCATTGGAAGACAACCCTAAGGGAATGACCAATGCCACCCTTTCGGGAGTCCCTAAATATTATACCTTCAGGATCAGAGGCATTGTGCAGGGGCAGAGGGTTACAACACTGGTGGATGGTGGAGCCACCCACAAATTCATTGATGTTTCACTTGTCACTAGGAGAAATATCCCTACAAAGGATTTCGAGGGACTCAGTGTGGTGGTAGTAGATGAGTACAACATGATGTGTACTCAGAGGATCAGGGGACTAGAAGTAACCTTGGGAAAATATACATTGACTGATGACTTTTACGTCGTGGATTTAGAAGACACTCATGTGGTGCTAGGAGTTTAGTGGCTATACTCTTTGGGAGATATCCACATGAATTATAAGGACATGAGGATGGAGTTCTAGGACAAGCGTGGAAAACGAGTCATCCTAAGAGGTATGTCGATAGGTGCTCCCAGGATCGTGTCTAACCAACATATGCAGGCCCTTTTTAGACATGGGGACGTGGCTTGCATGGAAGAATTCTTGATCACCATGGAGAAGCCATCACATGAGCATAATCATTACACTTCACATATCTAGGCATTGTTTGGAAAGCATGAGAGAGTGTTTGAACCATTGCCGATAGGGAGACCACCCGACAGAGGATTTGAACATGTCATTGAGATAGAAGAGGGGTCGAAGCCCATGATCACCACCCCTTATAGGCATCCCAAAAGATTCAAGGAGGAAATAGAGAAGGCTATAAAGGATTTGCTAGAGATGGGACACATCAGGCCTAACTCTAGTCATTTGGCTTCGTCCGTTGTACTAGTGAAGAAAAAATATGGTACTATGAGGATGTGCATAGACTACATGGAACTAAATAAGAAGACCATAAAAAATCGATACCCAATACCCAAGATTGATGACATGATCGCTGATATGCATGTAGCAGTGTACTTATCAAAGGCTGATCTGTGATCGTGATACCACCATATTTAGGTCAAGAAGGAGGATATCCAAAAAACAACATTCAAGTGTCACTATGGGCACTACGAGTTTCTAGTCACACCCTTTGGGTTGACTAATACACTAGCTACCTTTCATTCATGCATGAACCATATCTTCAACAAATAGTTGAGGAAATTTTTACTGGTTTTCTTTGACAATCCTCTCATCTACAACATGAAATGGGAGGAACACCTAAATCATGTGGAAGATATTCTCACCATTATGGAGGAACAATCATTTTTTTCCAAGGAGGTAAAGTGTGAGTTCGAGTTGACAGAGATTCTCTATCTGGGGCATGTGATTGGTGTTGAGGGAGTAAAGGTACATTAGGATAAGATTCCGACCATCTTAGACTGGCCCACCCTCAGGTCACTCAAATATCTATGAGGATTCTTCATGATATGTAACTATTACAAGAACTTTGTGAAAGGATTCTCATAGTTGGTTGTGCAATTAACATACCTCACCAAGAAGGGGGCGTTTCGATGGTCAGATGATACTCATGTAGCATTTGATAGAATGAAGAGGGCCATGAACACTTGCCCAGTATTAGCATTCCCATATTTTACACAACCTTTTTTCCTGGAGTGTGATGCATCCGATGAAGGGATAAGAGTAATACTAATGCATAATCGACATCCAATAGCTTTCGAGAGCAGAAATCTAAGGGAGCCTGAGAATCTCTACCCGATCTATGATAAGGAGATTTTGGCCATAATGCATGCCTTGGCAAAATTTAGATATTACTTGGTGGGAGGACGCTTTGTGGTTCAGACTGGCCACAACAACTTGAGATACTTCTTGGAGCAACGAGACCTGAATGAGAGGCCAAAAAAATGGGTGAGTAAGGTACATGCATATGATTTCTACATTGAGTAATTAAAGGAAAATAAGAACATAGTTGCTAATGCCTTATCCAAGAGACTTGCACCCTTCCCCATGACAAAGATCTCAACAGATTGGAAGTCCATTCTCTTGGTGGAATACTCCAAGAATACCTTTGCTTGAGAGATGATGGAGGGCAGTATTCAATATGAAAGGTACAGGGTAGTGGATGACATAATATACTAAAAACACATGATCTATATTGTCCTTGAGTCCACACTCAAGGATAATATTTTGAGGGTAGTGCATGATGCACCACTGGCATGGAACTAGGAGTATATTAAGACCTACAAGAAGGTGAGGGAGAGATTCTCATGGAAGGGTCTCAAAGGAGATGTACTTCGTCATGTGAGGGAGTACATGAATTTCTAGCATAACAAGTCATAGTTCACACCTCTTGCATGACTGCTTCAACCATTACCAATTCCAGAGCAGAAGTGGGAAAGCATTTCCATGGAATTCATCACAGGATTACCAAAGGTGCAGGGCAAGGACTGTATCTATGTGGTAGTTGACAGGTTGAATAAATATGCACACTTCTTTGATATTCCTACAGAGTACAACACATCTCATGTAGCATATCTATTCTTCGGGGAGGTTTTTAGACTCCATGGCCTTCCGAGGAACATAGTCAGTGACAGGGACAAAAGGTTTCTCAGTGCATTTTTGCAGGAGTTGTTCATGTTATCAAGGGCATAGTTAACACCTAGCACTAGCTATCACCCCCAAACATATGGGCAAACCGAGATAGTAAACAAATGGATCAAGGGGTACCTGAGGAACTATGTGTCAGAGAAACAACATGCATGTATAAAATGGTTGCATCTTGGGGAGCATTGATATAACACCATTTATCACATGCCCATTGGGATGATCCCATTCAAGGCATTGTATGGCTATGACACTGCATCTTTTTTGGATTTGGGGTTTGGAGAGAGTCGAGATCCTAAGGAAAAAGACTGTTTAGAGGAAAATCGGGACATCTTAAGAATCTTGAAGGAGAATTTGTAGGCCGCTCAGAATCAAAAAAATATGTATGCAAAAAGACACATGGTACAACACATATTTGAGGTTGGAGATCTTTCCTTTCTCAAATTGCAACTGTACAGACAATTGTCATTGAAGAAGAGTGGTCTAGAGAAGCTTAAGCCCTGCTTATACAGGCCCTACAAAGTGATCAGGAGAGTTGGGGAAGTAGCATACATGTTGGAGCTACTGAATGGCAGCATGATCCATAATACCTTCCATGTATCATGTGTCAAGAAGGAATTGGGACAAAAAGTCATCGCTTCAACAGATCTTCCTCCACTATATGAGGAGGGACAGTTGGTTCTAGCTCCTGAGAGGATTGTTGATGTCAGGGAATGAAAAATGAGGAGCAAGGTCATTCAAGAGTACTTGGTTGTATGGAGAGGATTTCCCACAACAGATGCTACCCAGGAAGGGGAGAAAATCTTACAACACCCTAATCTGGAATTTCTTGAGGACAAGCAATATTGGAAAGGGAGGACTATAATATCCCCTTCTAATTGACTATGATGGAGGATGACTTAATATCCTATATGACTCCCGTAGGATATATTAAACAAGAAAAAAGGGGAGTCAAGGATGTTTATTTGGTGTCACTAGGTAAAACGAATGAAAAATCCTAAAAGTGACATTAAATAAAATAAACAATTATATTTAAATGGAATTGGAGGGAAAATAAAGTGAAGATTTGATTTGGTCAAAATGGGGGAAAGATCTAGAAGGTCCAAAGAAAGGATAAATAGAGGATTAACCCTTCCCCTTGCTATTATGATTTGATATCTTATTGAGTGCTCTTGTAGCCAGCGTTTTCATTGGGGTTTTGAGAAAAACCCTTGCACTATAGGTTTAGTTTCGGTGGTACAATATCCACCCTAGATAGACAAGAGGAGGATTCACCCAGAGTCCTCATTGGAGTTCATTGGGGTGTTTGATTTCATACTGGAGGGAGTTGGGAAGCATATTGCCTTGTGCAGGGTGTTTGTGAAAATATTCAGGAAGAGGCCGAGCTTCAGATCCATAGGTGACAGGAGGGTTATCGTGCATATGTAAAATGGGGCATCCTTGCAGGTTGAGCACGAGTTGTCCCGCGAGGCCCCGCTAGACTCCATGTAGTCGTCCCACGAGGACCTCTGCGAATAGGGGTTTGCAGCCGTCTGCCGGAATGGGGTTGTGAGGATCTCAAGAGGGGATCACCTACATATCGACATTGCTAGAGCAAAGCATAATAAGGATTGGTGAGTCTTGGATCAATGGAAACCATAGATTGACATTATTCCAGGTTTTCTTGTGTGTTTATGTAGTAGATTATGATGTTTCTTGGAAGCCATTAGATTTGTGTGCTCAATAATATTCTGCACATGTTATTATAGCCATTAGACATCACTGTATTGATTTTGGAATTTTCCATCCATAATAAGATGCCATGATTATCTACTTTATTTTGTGAATGTTATATGTTTGACAATATTCTTCATTAAGCAAACTATCTATAAGAAGTTAACATCACATTCATATAAGAAGAAGCAACAAATTTCGGCCAGAAAATATAAAATTCCCTCCTAGCCTAGTTGGGGACATTACAATAACTCCTTGGCATATTCCCAATCTCCCTATATCCTCAAAAACTCTTAGTAAATCATCTTCAAGAACATCAAAGAAGTCTATAAAAAATTATGCAATCCACCTGTCAAGGCCAAGGATCTTATTCTTTTGAAAAGTACTAAGTACAAAAATAATTTCCTCCTTAGTCACTAGTCTATAGATGATATTATTCTCTTCTTAATTAACAAGCCTGGGAAAATATTACGCAACTTTAGTATCTCCCCTAATTTTTCTTTAGTAGATTCCTTAAAGATCTTCTTGAAGTGATGAACCCCTAGGTTTTCCAAATCATGGAACCCCCAAACCTTGTTGTCATCTGTATTTTTTAATTCCCAAATAATGTTGTTGTTTCGCCTATGCTTAGTGAAATTTTGAAAGTACTTAGTATTCTAATCACCGGCCTCAATCCACAAGGCTCAACTCTTAATGCTCTATTCTTTTTATTTATCCAATAGAAGCTTATTCCTTTTTTGTTCTAATGAAGTAGTCCTTTCTAGTATATCCTATCTAAATTTTCTAGTGAACTGTTCATATTAAACCAACTCCAATTCTTTCTCCACCTCCTTAAGCAAGAACTCCCTCTTTTTATGTCTCTCACTTGCCCACCGTGCAACTTTTTCTTTGACCAAGCTTAATGAAGAAGCAAGTTGAACACTAGCGATTTCTCCCAAACGCTCCCGATAATGCTTCCAATTATCCCTGACCAAACTCTGGAAATCCTCCTCTTCATACCAACTAGGATTATATTTAAACAAAGCTCCAAGTTTTTCTCCATCCCTACCTAGTTCAAGTACAATAGGAAAGTAATATGAACATATGACCTTTCCAACCCAAGTTCTATATCTTTCCACCCTATGCAGAAGAGCATTGTGTGCAAGAAACCAATCTAGCCTTTTAGCTACCCCTCTTGGACCAGATCTATTATTACTCCATATTGGTTGAAGATGGATAAGGTCTATGTCTACCCAACCTACCAATTCAAATTTGTCAACAAAATAATGAGCTAGTCTATCTTCGTAGGCAATGGTACCCCAAATTTCATCTCCATTCAAAGTAAAATTCAGATATCCACCAACAATGAGATTATCCACCCGATTTTTTTTTTAAAATAACAAATTGTCTGAGAACTGTTGCTTACCCTTAGAGGGTCCATACACATTTAGCAAGGTTAGAGAGTAGCCCAAACTCTTGTTGTGTACAATTGCGCAATGACCTGAGCATACAACAAAACAATTGACCAATGTAAGATTTTTATTAAACCCAATAATTATGCCTCCAGGAAAACTATATGAATCCAAACCATAGAAATCCCTGTTGTCAAACATCTTCTTCAAGTAAAGGATCAAAGGATCCCCTTTCCCCATTATAGTTTATTGAATCATTATTACATCAGGATTGTCCAACTCCACCAACCATTTGAGGGAGCGTTTTTAGCCTACCCCCCTGGGCCTCTCATATTAATAGATAATATCTTCACGGAGGAACCACCTTAGGGGTAGTTCCTACTCTAAGAACCCTTGAGATGAGTCTTTGTTTACCCTAGTGAACCTCCATTGCCAGTTTCTCCTTAGCTCGTTTGAGAGTCGATTTGTGACCTATATTTAAAGTGACAGACTCCTTAATTTGGTCATATCCCAACCCCTCAGAGACCCCTATATGTTAAGAGTTAGATCTAGGCCTCAAATGGTAGTTGCCCCCGCCCCCATAGGAAGTATTGGGAGAACCAATATTAGTCACACATGTAGGAACATAAGTTTGTATAAAGGAAGAGTGAGAATCATTATACAAGTTAACATAGAAGGAGTCTTCAACTCCTACAATAGTTGGAGAACTATAATTTGGAATCTTGAGTCTTTTATGTATTGAGTGATCAGAACATCTGGAATGTTGATTGGAATCATATATGGTAGGAATTTTAGAGTCTAATATAGGCAAGTGGGAAGAAGAGTTAAATTTCTTAACCAAGGGAGGGTCGGCAGGCAGTCCTTTGTTCCAGATAGTCTCCAACTTGTTCCATTGCAAAGCAATGAAGTCCAGATCTCCACAAATGTCTGCAATAATCATTCCTCCAACTATTGTGAACCAAAAATCGATGGATGGACATGTCCCTCACTACCAGATCCTTCAATGTAGAGGAAACCCCTTGTAAAATGTTCAGATCTTGTGACTTAGACCTAGACTTCACCTCCAATCCACATTGTTCCTTGGGATTCTCAATAAGCATAGAAGAAGGGTGGTTCCTTCAACTACCACCACTTTTGCTTCCTTAACTTTCCATTATTTCTTCTAAAAGTTCTTCCCCTAGTCGCCCATAACATGTCCATAATTATGGCAACACACACCTCTGAAAGGGATGTTTAAGTAGTCTAATATTTGAGTCTAAGATTGGTCACCTACCACAATGTCTATGGATTCAAACAAACCCTGTCAAATATCAATCTCAACTAGAATACAAGCCACTGAGTCTGAATAGATATATTTATAGTTATCATATGTAGTGATAAAATTTCCCAGAGCATCCCCAATCATCTTCCATCTATAATCAGACCAGAAAACAATAGGTAAATTTGGCAATTTGACCCACACTGGGGTACTAGCTTCAAATTGTTCCCAAGCATTGAACAATGGGTGCCATGGTTTAATTGTTAGGATATTCTTATCCATAAACCGACAACCTTTAATAATTCGAAGGGTTTCATCCCTGCTTTTGAAAATAAATCCTAAGAAACCATGTGCTAACATACATACTATAGGGATGTAACCAATTCGTGGTTCCCACTCCCATTGGGTCCAAGAATTTATCGAAGACATTGAGACCTGATGACCTCAAAACTTACCAACCACTTTTCAATCATCTAGATTTGTTATCTGGCTCACCCTAAGATCCTCACTAACCACCAAAGAGCCACCTGCTTCTCTCAATCTGATTACCGTTCTTTTTTTCCCTATTAATGGAGATATTTTAGACCTTGGGATGGCATCTTTGTAAATATGCAAGTTCTAGTTTCTCCCCCACACAACTTAGATTCGCAATAGAGTACAGATCTCTTCCATTGCCCAAGTCAAAATGAATGATACTAAGGAGGGGAGTAATGGACACCTGTGGAAAGCACCCAATAATAAAAGCGTTCACATGGGATTCACCCTCCGATGCCAATGTGGAAGGAAAAAAGAGCTTGTCAGGACATATCTCATCCTCCTTGAAACTAATGGGACCAGACTCCAGTAAATGATTGTCAGATAGTACATCTGCTCCATGCCCGACCCACTTTCCTAGGGTATTTTTCATCGAAGGATTATCCAAAAAACCCCCAAGATGATATAAGATGTAGTCTCTAAGTCTCCCAACAAGGAAGGTGAGTAGAATATTTGGTCCTCAAAGAGTGAGTCCTTTGAGTAGTCCACGAGTTGGACTTCATCCTCCATTGTTCCCACTCTGGAGCATGTCTTCCTTCAACTTGTCAAATGACTATATCAGAGATCTCTATATCTTCTCCAATCATCATGATTATGAATACCCTTGTACAACAAAAATAGAAAATTGATCTTTGACATTTTCAAGATATAAATATCCACTTTAATATGTGGCGAGTAATGTGAATTTTCTATGTTTTTAATGGAAAGAAAAAATAATAATTATGGAACAATATTTTTAGAGGTGGATTTTGGTTCGATTAAGTTAAGAAGTGTATAAATATCATTTTTTAATGAAAATTTTATAAGAATTTTGTAAGAAGTTATATTTCCATATATTCGATGAGAACTTTGACTATGGAACTTTGCACCTAGGAGTTTTGGCGCATTTTAAGACAACTCAAATTGGTAAAATATTGAAAAAAATGAGTGTATCAAGGTGGAGTTTTTGCCTCATTGGAAAAAGAAAAAGGAAAAAAAAAAGAAAAAAGACTAATAAGAAAGGTTGAGTTTGTCCACTTGTTAACTCACTCCATGGGGTGGCAAGTGCACATAGTGTGGGGGTGGGGAGGGGGGTGTTTATTATCCCGAGCGACATTTTGAATTAACTTGTGCTTGGGGGTTGAGAGTAACTACCAATAATAATGTGGAAGTATTAGTCCTATATCAATGGAAAACAATTCTCAAAACCAGAGAGATCAAGAGATTATAGTCATTGGGGACTCATTGATTCGGTGAAATACTTCTAGATCCTCTATTCTTTTACTAAAGGATTTGATTCAATGGCAAACAAAGGAACGATCTTGAATCAAGGAATTTTGGATAAAAAATTAGAAGCTCTTATAATTGATTTTCTCCCATGATCACTCACATTTTAATCATTAGACATCACATGCACTCAAGATTGTAGGACAGGTGGTGAAACTCATTATGCCACATGAATTGTCATTTAAATTCTCCCATCTCCCTAATACTTTCCTTTGATAGTTGCATGCTTGGGCAATGCTATGAATCTATGGGTTTTGAAATGAGTTTTTGTTGTGAAGGTAGGATTACTTAGGTCTACCTAGGGTATCTTTGCATTTTGGTAATTCTCCCCTAAGTTCAAGTGGTTGCATTGAGGCCTGTAGATCCTCATCTCGCTCATTGTCCAAGGAAAGCTTTGGTTGTACTTGCATGTTGGGGGATTTATGGGAGGAGGCCTTGTAATCCAGATTTAAAGATAACAACTAAATTTAGACTCAGTAGTCATTAGTTTGGGTTCCTCCTCATTTCAAGGGTCCAACCTATTGATTCAAGGTATTTTGAGAGGAGATTTTCCACTTTGATTTTCAAGTTGCTTGTCATGTTTTGTAGAAATTCTAAGTTCACAAAACCCTACGTTCTGGGAGGATAGTCTCAACTTCGATGGATAGTCACAAGCATGCTATTCATGTACCATGGGAAATTGTAGAAACTCGTTGGGAACTAAGAAGAATGGTGAGCGAGATTGAATCTCTACAAATGACAATAAATCATTTGAAGAACAACATGTATTTACAATTAGAAGTTCACCAGACTCGAAATGCAGAGATGGAAACTAAAGAGGCAATTCAAGGTCAACAAATTAAGAAAATTGTTGCACCTTTAAAATTAGTCAAATATTTCTCAGTGAGGTTTAGTTGACTCCATCAAGATAATGGCTAGGGAGGAAAAAAAAATTGACTTTTCTGCAACTATCACTAGAATTTGACAACTATCACCCGAATTTGGCAATACAATTGTTGACCAAATCACAACTTTACATGGCTTAAATCACGTTTTTGAATGCAAAAAACTTAAAACATTTAGTTGACTCCACGTTTTCCCGTACACTGTAACGGGATTAGACGATTATATCTATTCGTCCATTCAGATAACTTGCACGCTGAAGGATCAAAGAGGCGCCATTTTCGATGCCGTAAGGCTCGAGAGCTTCCAACACGCCTGCTTACTCTGTCATCCTCTGGAACAAGGTTGGGCGGATTATTTTGAACGTATTTGCTCTTTCCGACGAGCTTTCGGAGCAGAGAAACGAAGGCTCCCACTGTTTCAAACCTAAATTGAATTGAGTTTAGTTCTCCAATATCGTTCAATTGGCAACAGCGATGGAAATTTATTGGAAAGCAGAGTGTTCGCTGGTGATATCCGCGAAG
>ML800538.1:0-26224 GCA_009831015.1 Picea engelmannii
AATTTATATATCCTTTACACAGCGATTTCATCTTTCTTTACACAACGATTTCATGTTTCTTTACACAACGATTTCATCTTTCTTTACACAATGATTTCATCTTTTTTACATAGTGATTTCATCTTTCTTTATACAGTGTTTTCATCTTTCTTTATACAACAATTTCATCTTTCTTTACACCATTATTTCATCTTCTTTACAGAACAATTTCATCTTTCTTTACACAACGATTTCATCCTTTTTGCACAACAATTTCATCTTTTTGTTACATAGCGATTTCATCTTTTCACATAGCTATTTCCCATAAATGACTATTGTTAGACAACTACCTATGTTGGACAATGATTCATCATTCAAACAATGAATTATTGATGGACAGAGAATATGGTAGACAACATGTTTATCTAATGTATTTAATAGACAACGATTTCCATTTATTAGACATCATTATCATATATTTCATAGACTGCAATGTAATGCATTTAATGTAAAACGATCTCATCTGTTTAAAAGACAACGATTTTCATTTATTAGACATCATTATCATATATTTTATAAACAACAATGTCATGTATTTAATGGACAATGATCTCATGTATTTAATAGACAACAATATCATGTATTGAATAGACAACAATCTAAATGCTAGACAACCATTATTAATAGATATCAATAATAATGTCATACAATGGTATCATTGTTGGTACACAAAGGGAATTAAAGAAGTTTATAGATTACATGGTACTAGGATGAATGAAATGGAGTATTTATATATATGATTGTTATATATTTCTATTAATTTGGTGCAATATTGATAAGGCACTTTAGGGTCATGTGTTTCCCAAGTTTCTCATTATCTTATGCATAAGAGTGTGGATATGTCAATTATCTTAATCTAAGGCATGTATGTTTGGGAAGGGTAATGATAGGGTTGAAATATTAACTTAGGCTTCTACAAGGAATTATATGTTAGTGAATGAAAATTGTAGTGAGACCTTTGTTAGCTAATATTAATTAATTAATAAATGACTTGAAAAACAAGAGAGAGGTTTTTAATTGATGCATGTTATTGTAGAATGGATTCTCGAGGGATTAATTCATAGATGGATAATCATGTACTTTAATTGATGTATGTTTGCAATAGAATTTGTTGTGCCAGGAATTTAATGTGATGTATGATTGTATAGTAGTCAGATTTCCCTTGCGTCTTGTTGACTTGTCGATTGGGTTATTGGGTTTAGTCATCCTGTATTTTTGACAGTTAATTCAGTCTACTAGAGCGAGGGATTTAGATTGGTGTAAAGGTATAGATATTTTATGTTGCACCATGGGTATTGTCACAACTATCGCCTTGTGACGACATGATTCCTGGTGAGGGGATCATTGTGTTCCCTGATGGATAGATGAGAATGATAACGTGGTCAGAGTCTTGTGCTTCTCAATGTGGGTGTATTGTTCATTGTAATTGATGTTGGTACTTGGTTCTGTAACACCTTAATGTGATTGTTTTTTCTCACCGTAGAGGTTTCTAGTTATTGGTCGTCAAAGCCGTTGTGCCGGGTCTGTTGATGTTGTCATTTATCTTGTAGGCGTTGTCTTTCTTGTGTCAGGCGGGTAATCATTTTTATTTGTCTATTGATTATCACATGTGTCGTACAGTTTCTTGATGTGCTAGTATGCTAAGTCTTTTTTGTTTGTTTCCTAATCTGCGTGCATTGTGTTCATCATCAAGTTGCGTTGTTTAACTGTTGTCGTTGTTTCCTTCCTACTTAAAAAACAATAAAAATAAAATTATTTTGCATTGCATCTCATGTAGTCATAAGAAGAGGGGTCTTTAGAATTCCCACCCAAGTTATATTCCCCTTAGTGACATGTTGAGTTTAAAGAAATTGAATTAATCTCTTGCCTTCGTAACATTCGATAGAATAATTGGTATCAATCAATGCTAATCATCATCTTCATCTTCTTTTTCACTAGTTTGAATAAATGTTTCCTAATAACTAAGAATTTAGACTAAGAAATAAGGAGTTTCAATTTTAAAAGTGTGAATATGAGTGTTTTTAAAGTGTAAAATTGGATTTTTGATGAATCTGTTAGTCCCTATTTTTGTTTTTGATTTAGTGAGAAAATCTAATTCTAAAATCCTCCCTACTTGTACTTCATTGTTTGCTTTCATTTGATTTTAATCTTTGTTTTGAGTTTGCTATGTTTCACATTTTAGCTTTTTGAATAATTTCCTTAAGTTTGGGGTTTAAGACATGGTTTTATGAGAATTGTCATATCATATGCCTATTTGAATCTTGAAAATTCAAATTTCTACCTAGTCCTTAATAGCAAAACTGGAATAACATTATTCCCGTAGCGCTAATGTAATCATGTCATGATAAGTGCTAGCCATCCTGATTCTGTTATGATTACATAAATCGTGGACTGATAATCCACATGTGTCCCACGATATCTCTTGAATCATAATATAGTTCAAACCGTTACATGATGGGATCATTCTGTACCTGCAAAGACCATTTTCAAATTAGTCAATTTCCAAACATCATTATATGATCCTATCACTCGTCATTCTAATTTGTTGAATTATAAGCACATGTATTTTTTCAGAAGAAAATGTTATATGATAACATTTGCAAGTTGTAAATTCAACTTCCGAATAGTGTCAAGTTTCAACATCGTGTTATTGATATGGAACCTAAGATAAGTGGGAAAGTTGTCATATTCGAACCCGAGGGCCCTGAGCTTCTCGAAGCATATCCGTAGATGGCACAGAGGTTTAAAGACGCTGGTTGGTTCGAATTCCTCACCACCTTCCAAGGTTATGACCAACATGTATCTATGGTGTTTTCTCAGAACTTCGATGGTTTCGAGGTGGAGGTCGGAAAGTTGCTAATGTTGGTGAAAGAACAATCCATCGCCAAAGCTTGCAGATTGGTAGTTGGAAGAGAACGATGGTGGAAGAAGGAGCATGTAGTCACGGAGTTTGTCAATCAATGTTTGCTATCAGATAAGAAAAACCCAGATTGGAGAAAGGGATTCCCTCACAATTGGATTAGACATGAATGGCACACTTATTTAATCATCATCCACAGGTATATCACCTACGAAGGTAGATTTTCACTAATCTACATCTACCACATTAGGTTGTTAATGCATCTAAATGGAGATTATCCTTTAAATCTTCCTTACTTTCTACTCAAAATCCTGGCAAAGATGTCAAAAAGGGTGCAGTCACACCCTGCCACTGCAAAGAGTAGCATGTTTCATCAAGTCTTAATTAAGACTCTGGTTGTTTCTTCTCTAAGGGAAGTACATAAACCCTGGAGTTGGTTGATCCAATCCCTAAATCCTGATCCACAACCCAGCAAACAGAAAAGGGGAAAAGGGAAAAGGGTTGTTACACAAAAACAAAGTATTCCAATTGATGAAACTCCTGTTAAAGAGGAAATCTTCGACATCAGGGTGACAAGAGCCAGTAGAGGTAAGAGACCCAAATTGGATACAAAAACCGAAGAGTTTCCTGAGGAAGATGTAAAAATGGAAGTAGATTCTGATGAAGATTATGATGTTAAAACTACAGTCAAGAATAAAGTGCCAGAAACCAGTAAGAAATATGTTGTAGTAAAAAATTAGAAGAAGAAATATGTGCCTGTATCTCAAAACCCTATGAGGAATTATACCAGAGTTACCAACAAATACAGGCTAAGGTCCAAAGCTATTTTCGATCCCTCAATAAAAAAGGAAGATGTCATAGTTGTAGAGGATCATTCTGAGGATGCTAAAGCAGATATCAAACAAATGGCAGGAAAACCCCCATTACATAAAGAACTGACAAAAAGAGGTAAGAAGACTGTTCCATTCCCAACAGGACTTGTAACTAGAGATACTACCAAATTTTCAAGAGCTAAAGCATCTGCTAAAGGTATAAGTAGGGTTCCTGAAAATAAAGAAAGAAACCCTGTAGATTCAGACCACATATCAGACATGCCTGGAGCCATGGATTCAACTAGTTCAAATGAAGAGCATAGCTCATGATTGGCTTCTAGGTACCATATTAAAATAAGAGAGACTAAGGTTTCCATAGATCTGAATGATCTTGCACCTATAGATGAGTTTTCTGAGTTCAAGGTTAAGGTCATAACTAACAAAGAAAAGATCATAGAACTCTAGAAGGTGGTGAAACAACTAAAGAAAGAGAAGGCTCATGTAGAACAATGGAGTGCCAGGCAACAGGAAAGGATTCAGGGTTTCAAGAGGAGAAAAGAGAGCCAAGAGCATTGCTCAAAGAACTCAGAGAAATAAATTTCAAACTCTATTGGCATAACATTGTACTTACCACAAAGCTCAAATAGAAGACTACCAAGGCTACTGATGTTATCATACCCTAAAAGATTTATGGAAATTTTGGCACATTCTCAATTTTGATGTTTACCATGGAACAAAGAAAGATTTATTTATTTTGTATTATGAAAGGAAAATACCTCGAAAGGCATGACTAGATCAAACCTATTCCTATTTTGTAGGTTCGAATGTATTGTTGAAAGGATCATTCAAGATTAAGTTGTTGAGCGAATATCTATTGTTGTAATGTAAATGCTCTTTTTGAGCTAACCTCCCTAGTAGATAGATGAAATCAGATCTTATCATTAATAGCATACTATAAATTAGGATCTGATATAGTTTGGATAGTTTAAGTAAACAGAGGAAATACTCTTTTGAGTCGAAAAATTGGAGATCCAGGAGACCTATTTTGAAATTCCTTGTAAAGACATTCCTGTTCTATTTGAGACTTAATAGAAAATGCATATGGATGGTTAGATTCTCTTTTCTACTCTGTTCTTCTATCTTCATGCTTGAGTTCATTATTCAAATTGCAATGCATTTGTTTTCTTGACTATCAATTGATACAGTAAAGAAATTGCTGTGGTGATTATTTTCAAGTTTTGATTTCAAGATGATGTTCTTGTTTCTTGATGATATTTTGAGATAAGAATTTATTGCGAGGTTGACAGATTGAAAAATTCACTTTCTCTTTTCCTGATTTTTTTAATACATCCATGTGACTAGCCTTTAACCAGTCAATGGGATATCTTCTATTCTTATTTTGAATTTCTTGTTTATTTTCAACCTTGAGCCATTTTTCAACCATCTGATTCAAAAACCAAACCATAAAAACCCTTAAAACACTTTTGCAATAACTCAATGATGCCCTAGCTTTCCCTCTCATAGTCAAGTGCAACTTTAGCGATTAATAGTTTTTGACGCCGTTGTGGAAATATATTTTAGTTGGGGAAATGACAAAGATTAGATTCAAATCTTGATGGTGAACAAGATTTTGAACACTACATAAGACTGTGATTATTCACCTGGAGAATCCTCTGTGGTAATTATGGCTCCTAAAAGAGAAGGGAAAGGACCTAAAATTCCTCCAACTTCTTCATCATCTACTAAGAGACAAGTAACTAGAAAAAATCCAGATTCTGAGCTTGTTGCAGCAGTACCAGATCCTCAAAAGCTACTAAGAAAACCTAAAGTTATTTCTGGGTAGTTCTCTCTCTCAAAGGGAAAATTATCTTCAGAAAGTTTTCAAGGATAGTCCTTTGAAATCACTAAAACCTAATCAGACGAGGAGGTGATTCTGGAAAGTGAATTCAAACCTGTCATTGAGCCTGCTACAGTTTCATTTCCTTCAACTATCTCATAATTAAATTTAGATCAGTGGAAGCTACTTGCAGAACTCATTGAACAAGAATATTCAAACACTTTTCCTATGGCTGAAACCTTGAAATATTACAACAAAGACATTAAGAGTGAACCAGAAACACTCTCTTCATATTTTGGATCTCTCTCATCTGAAGAAATTAAATAACATTATTTTTCTTTTGAGAATCATCTGTTTCTTGGCCCATCATTTGATTATAGTCCAGAAGAGAAACCTCTGTCTACTATAGATCAAGATTCATTATCAGTATAGTTAAGTTGTCATACACAATGGACAGTTTCACCTTCAACTTCACCAATCTTGCTTACTCCCAAAGCTCTATCACCAAAGATAGAAAATATGGTTGTAAACATAATGGATGCAATTGTTGCAGCAAGGTATGCCCCTTCAATCCTTCCACAAGTCATGTATGCCTTTCCACCAAATGATTATATGAAATATTTGCCCAGATTTAATGGAGAAGGAGGAGTTACTTTTGAAGAGCATTTGAATTCCTTTTATAGTTTTGTAGAAAATTTCAATGTAGATCATGCAGATGTATGGATGAGATTGTTTGTGCAAAGTTTAGATGGTGAAGCAAGAAAGTGGTTCGGGAGTTTGCCACCTAATTCAATTGAACTCACCTAATTCAATTGTTGATATTGAAGCCTTGGATGACACCTTCCTTAGACACTGGGGAGACAAGAAAGACTTTTTATACTACATCACTGAATTTGGTGCTTTAAAAAGGAAATAAGGTGAATACCCGATTTTACTAAAAGATTTAACAAAATGTATGGTAAAATTCCAGACGAGATTAAACCTTCAAAGACATCAACTAAAATTACCTTTGCCAATACTTTCGATGTTGAATTTTCCTTGTTGCTAAGAGAAAGAAGGGATTCTACCCTCAACCAGATGCAAGAAGCTTATATTGAGGTAGAATCAAACATATTAGCAGCAGACAAATTGAAGACTAGAGGTCATAGAGACATAAAAAAGAAAAAAAGAAGAGATGACTTCCTCTTCTAATACAACATATGATTCTAAGATAGATTAAGTGGCTAAGATGTTGAAATATTTGCCATATAATATGGAAAGATTGAATATGGAACAAAAACAACCCAGTAGACTTGCACAGGAGGGAGGATACAGAAGTCAAAATCAGTTCAGGAGGCCAAACAATGCACCCCAGATCTTACCAAGAGAAAGGAAAAAACAAGAAGACCAAAAAGTTTTTCCTTCTTTCCAAAATAATTCATTAGATGAGGAAGAGGATGAAGATGATATAGAATATGACCCTGCAGTATATCTAAATGATTCTGAAACGTCTCCTACGCATGTAACACATCAGGATTATGAAGATACTTTGATTTCTAACCAGTTTGAAGAAGGGGATGTTGATGAGACTTTTCAGAAAGAACCTAAAAGGAAGAAATATAATATCAGATCTAATTCAAATGCACCTAAAGTAGATACACATGTTTCCACAAAGAAGGGAAGTAACCTAGTTAAAGAAGGAATCAATAAAGACAGTCTTGGGATTCAAATTGATCAACCAGTGAAACAACCTGCCAAGGTTAGTACTACAAAGATAAAGGAACCATAAAAGAATGTTTCTTCTTTCAATCTAGAACATGAAATTAACAAAATCAATATTTCTGTGCCACTGCTAGAACTCATGAAAATAAATCCTTTTAGGAAAATTGTTCTCAAATCTCTACAATCTCCTGCTCAAGTTACCTCTTCATATACTATCAATTTGGAAGATGAGAACCCCGCTATAACAATTGGACCTCATATTGAAGACAAAACTGATACTTCTCCACCGTTCTACATATCACTAAATGTCGATGACAATATATTTCATAAATGCCTAATGGATTATGGTGCCTCACATAATGTCATGCCTAAGGTGGTGATGGAATAATTAAGGTTAGACATTACTAAACCTTACCATGATCTATATTCTTTTGACTCCAAGAAAGTCAAATTCCGGGGAGTTATGGAGGATGTGGTTATTACTCTTTCCCAATTACCTATGAAAAGTGTGGTATTAGATGTTATTGTGGCTGACATACCACCAAAATTTGGAATGCCTCTTTCAAGATATCGGTCCAAAAAGGTACGAGGCACTCTCCAAATGGATCTTAGTTATGCAACCATACCTAGTTTTGGTGGGGAACAATGGAGATTATACAGGGAAGTAAGACTGGGTTATTTGGTAAGTGATCACGAGAACCCCACTAATCATCCTATATATGTTGTAGAAGATGATCTTGGTTCCTATATTTTTCATATGAGTGATCAGATGGCAGAAGTATCAGTTAGAAAAACAACAACTGTTGTTTTGGACATAGAAGATAATTTTGTTTGGAAAATGTATTTTGATGGGGCATGTTCTAGAGAAGGTTCTGGTGCTGGGATTGTCTTCATTTTCCCTACCAAGGAGGTTATTCCTATGTCATATAAACATGAATTTGACACAACTAATAACATTAGTGAGTATGAATCCTTGTTGTTAGGGTTGAAAGTTGTTGCTAAAGATATGGGTATAGATAATCTTTCTGTTTTTGGTGATTCAGAACTTATTATTCACCAAATCAAGAACATATATCAAACCAAATAGCAAAGGTTGAAACAATATAGAAATGAGGTGTGGGATTATGTGGATAATATATTTTTGGCATTCAATATTACTTTTTTGCACAGAAGTTTAAATCAACAGGATGACTCTTTGGTACTTGCAACTAGCAACTTTAAAAATCCAATGTTCCCTAATCTGAAATTTGAAGTTGAGGTTAGACATAGACCCTCAATACCAGACGATATAAAACATTGGTAGGTCTTTAAAGATGATGAGGAAATTCAAATATTCTTGAAAACTATTGAAGAGTTCTCTAACATTTCAATAGATCAAGATGACAAAGATGGTAAAGTAGAAGTACACGCTGCAGATGTTTTTCAAGACAATGTTGCTGGGCACAAAATTATCGAATTTGAGACAAACCATATGACTAAAGGTTTGGTCCCACTTGAGAGGATTTTTTATCACAATGATATTTCTGGGAAGGTTGTTATTCAGACAGAAGAAACTGATGTAGTGGACTGTGACATCAACCCTAATACAAATCCCAGGTTGGTCAAAATATCTAGGAAACTGTCACAAAAACAGAGAGAAGCATATTTTGATTTAATGAAGCAATATTCAGATATATTTTCCTGGTCTTATGAATATTTGAAGGTGTTTGATCTAGAAATTATACAACACAAAATTCCTCTGAAATTTGGATCAAAACCGTTTAAGCAAAAGTCCAGGCAATTCAATCCTTTGTTGTTACTTGTAATAGAAAAGGAGCTGAAAAGGTTACTGGAAGCCAAAATCATAGTGCCACTAAGATACTCAGAGTGGGTATCCAACCTTGTACCTGTCAGAAAGAAGAGTGGAGAGATAAGACTCTATGTAGACTTCAAGAATTTGAATAGGTGCTCCTTGAAAGACAATTATCCATTACCAAAAATGGATCATATTTTATAGAGAGATGTAGGAGCCAAGAGGATCTCTATGTTTGATGGATACTCAGGGTACAATGAAATATCAGTAGTAGAGGAGGACAAAAGGAAAACAACTTTTACCACTCCCTGGGGCACTTTTATGTATGAGAAGATGTCCTTTGGATTGATGAATGTAGGAACCACATTTCAAAGGGCTATGGGCATTGATTTTATTGGTGAGAAAGACAGGTTTGTGGTTATTTATATTGATGAAATCATTGTATTATCAACATCTGACGAAGAACATTTACAACACTTGAAGCATAATTTTGAGAAATGTAGGAGGTACGATATATCACTTAATCTTAAAAAACCACATTTTTCCATGGAGGAAGGAAATAGTTTAGGACATATTGTTTCACCTGAAGGTATTAAAATAGATCCCGAAAGAGTAAAGGCTATCCAAAAAATAGACATCCTGAGAAACAAAAAGTCTATTCAGTCCTTCATTGGTAAAATTATTTTTTTAAGGAGGTTTATACCAAATTTTGCAGAGATTATCAAGTACATTACTGACATGTTGAAAAAGGATGCATACATTAAGTGGATACTAGAAGCTAAAGAATCGTTTGAAAAGATCAAATGGGATCTTGTTCAGGCCCATGTTCTCATCAGTCCAAATTATGCCAAAGAATTCATGATTTTCTCTTTTTCCTCATAAAATACCATAGTTGTTGTTTTTCTACAAAGAAATGAGAAAGGATATGAGCAGCTCATCTCCTTCTTTAGCAAAACTCTCAAAGATTCTGAATTGAAGTATGATATAGTGGAGAAACAGGCCTATGCCCTGGTAAAGGCTCTGAAATCCTTTAGAGTATATGTTCTTCAATCTGAGATCACAGCTTATGTCCCAAGAAATGCAGTCAAAGAAATCTTAGTTCAGCCTGATTGTGAAGGAAAGACAGGAAAATGGATAAAAAAAATCCTGGAGTATAAACTCACTATAAATCCTACTCAGCCAATAAAAGGTCAAGGTCTTGCCAAATTAATGACAGAATCTAATTGCAAAGCAATTGGGTTGTACCATATTCCAGGTAAGACACAAAACTCTTCATTCCAGATTGAAGAAACAAATTCACGGGTAAACAACAACCATGTTTCTTCACCATGGTACAAAGATATCATATTTTTTCTTCTAAATTTTCAATCTCCTCCAAAATTAGATAAATCAACGTTCAGATCGTTAAAATTAAGATCAACAAATTAATGCATTATTGATCAGATCTTATTCTGGAAAGACCCTCATGGCATTTTGTTGAGGTGTGTAGATGAGAAAGATGACAAACAATTTTTTTGTGATTTACATCATGGTGTTTGCGGAGGTCATCACCATTGGAAATATACTACCTTCAAAATTCTCAGGGCAGGCTATTACTGGCCATTTCTATTCTCAGATATTTTTTCTTAGGTCAGGGCATGCGAAATCTATCATAAATTTGCTAGAAAGTAGAAACTTATGTCTTTGCCTCTGAAACCAATTATCACTCATGGACCATTCCAACAATGGGGCTTGGATTTCATCGGGGAGATTAATCCTTCATCTTCAGGGCAACATAGATGGATTCTTACAGCCACAAATTACTTTACAAAGTGGATCAAATTAATTCCAACTTGGAATGCAACAGACAAGGTAATCATGGATTTTCTTGAAGGATATATCTTTTCTACGTTTGGTTGTCCTAAAAAACTAGTCACTGATAATGCACAAGCTTTTAAATCCAATTCCATGATTGATTTATGCAATAATTATAGTATTAAATTGGTCCACTCTACTCCCTACTACCCCCAATGGAATGGGTTAGTAGAGTCCTCCAATAAAAGCCTGATAAGGATTGTCAAAAAACTACTGGCAGCAAATAAAAAATCACGGGATTCCAAGTTAAATTTTTCCCTATGGGCTGATCGTATCAGTAACAAGAAGTCTATTGGGACCTCTCCTTTCCAGATGGCATATGGGACAAAAACTATTCTTCCAACTCAATTAGGCCTACTAGTTTTAAAGTTTTTACAAGAAGAGTTAGAAGAACCCAATGATCTCCAAAGCAAAATTTTTTAGATGATTGAGGTTCAGCAGGTCAAAGAACAGATGAATCAAAATGCTACTGCTCATCAGAGAAAACTCAAGGCCACATTTGATAAAGAAACTAAGAAAGATGTTTTTAATGAAGGATATTTGGTGTTAAGGTGGGATGCTAGGAGAAAGGATAAAGAAAAACATGGTAAGTTTGATAACCTATGGTATGGTCCTTTCAGAATAGCCAAGGTAATGGACAATAACACTTTTCTCCAGCATAATCTATATGATACAAAAAAATTTGGAGGCCCAGTGAATGGGAGGTTCTTGAAACACTATTTTCTTTAAAGACTTATCAGGTTTTTAGCTTGTACAACAGGTTTTCCTTTCAATAAAGACTCCATATACCCAATGGACTTGTGTTCTACAATTGTGTTGTGAATAAATACTGACAGATGCAGGGAGATCAATGAATCAGAAATAAAGGAAAATGCATTGGTCTAAAGTTTTTGGATTTTACCTTCAAAACTCCACCCCCAGAATGAGCCAGTGTTAGTCCCTATTTTTTCTTTTGATTTAGTGAGAAACTCTAATTCTAAAATCCTCCATACCTATACTTCATTGTTTTCTTTCATTTGATTTTAATCTTTGTTTTGAGTTTGCTATGTTTCACATTTTAGCTTTTTGAATAATTTCCTTAAGTTTGGGGTTTAAGACATGGTTTTAGGATAATTTTCATATCATATGCCTATTTGAATCTTGCAAATTCAAATTATTGCCAAGTCCTTAATAGTGATATTGGAATAACATTATTCCTATAGTGCTAATGTAATCATGTCATGATAATTTCTAGCCATCCTGATTCTGTTATGATTACATAAATCGTGGACTAATAATCCACATGTGTCCCACGATATCTCTTGAATCATAATATAGTTCAAACCATTACATGATGGGATCATTCTGTACCTGCAAAGACCATTTTCAAATCAGTCAATTTCCAAACATCATTTTATGATCCTGTCACTCGTCATTCTAATTTGTTGAATTATAAGCGCATGTATTTTTTCAGAAGAAAATGTTATATGATAACAGTTGCAAGTTGTAAATTCAACTTCCGAATAGTGTCAAGTTGCAACATCGTGTTATTGATATGGAACCTAAGAGAAGTGGGCAAGTTGTCATATTCGAACTCGAGGGTGCTGAGCTTCTCGAAGTATATCCGCAGATGGCGCAGAGGTTTAAAGACGTTGGTTGGTTCAAATTCCTCACCACCTTCCAAGGTTATGACCAACATGTATCTATGGTGTTTTATTAGAACTTCGATGGTTTCGAAGTGGAGATCGGAAAGTTGCTAATGTTGGTGACAGAACAATCCATCGCCAAAGCTTGCAGATTGGTAGTTGGAGGAGAATGATGGTGGAAGAAGGAGCATGTAGTCACGGAGTTTTTCAATCAATGTTTGCTACCAGATAAGAAAAACCCGGATTGGAGAAAGGGATTCCCTCACAATTGGATTAGATAGGAATGGTACACTTATTTAATCAACATCCACAGGTATATCACCTACGAAGGTAGATTTTCACTAATCTACATATACCACATTAGGTTTTTAATGCATCTAAATGGATATTATCCTTTAAATCTTCCTTACTTTCTACTCAAAATCCTGGCAAACATGTCAAAAAGGGTGCAGTCACACCCCACCACTGCAAAGAGTAGCATGTTTCATCAAGTCTTAATTAAGACTCTGGTTGTTTCTTCTTTGAGGGAAGTACATAAACCCTGAAGTTGGTTGATCCAATCCCTAAATATTGATCCACAAACCAACAAACAGAAAAGGGAAAAGGGTTGTTACACAGAAACAAAGTATTCCAATTGATGAAACTCCTGTTAAAGAAGAAATCCTCGACATCAGGGTGACAAGATCCAGTAGAGGTAAGAGACCCAAATTGGATACAAAAACCAAAGAGTTTCCTGAGGAGGATGTAAAAATGGAAGCAGATTTCGATGAAGATTATGATGTTAAAACTAAAGTCAAGCATAAAGCGCCAAAAACCAGTAAGAAAGATGTTGCAGTAAAAAAGTAGAAGAAGAAATATGTGCCTGTATCTCAAAACCCTACGAGGAATTATACTAGAGTTAACAACAAATACAGGCTAAGGTCCAAAGCTATTTTTGATCCCTCAATCAAAAAGGAAGATGTCATAGTTATAGAGGATCATTCTGAGGATGCTAAAGCAGATATCAAACAAAAGGCAGGAAAACCCCCATTACATAAAGAACCAGCAAAAAGAGGTAAGAAGACTGTTCCATTCCCAACAGGACTTGTAACAAGAGCTACTACCAAATTGTCAAGAGCTAAAGCATATGCTAAAGGTATAAGTAGGGTTCCTGCAAATAAAGAAAGAAACCCTGTAGATTCAGACCACATATCAGACATGCGTGGAGCCATGGATTCAACTAGTTCAAATGAAGAGAATAGCTCATGATTGGCTTCTAGGTACCAGATTAAACTAAGAGAGCCTAAGGTTTCCATAGATCTGAATAAGCTTGCACCTGCAGATGAGTTCCCCGAGTTCAAGGTTAAGGTCATAACTAACAAATAAAAGATCACATAACTCTAGAATATGGTGAAACAACTAAAGAAAGAGAAGGCTCATGTAGAACAATGGAGTGCCAGGCAACAAGAAAGGATTCAGGGTTTCAAGAGGAAGAAAAGAGAGCCAAGAGCATTGCTCAAAGAACTCAGAGAAATAAATTTCAAACTCTATTGGCATAACATTGTACTTACCACAAATCTCAAACAGAAGACTACCAAGGCTACTGATGTTATCATACCCTAAAAGATTTATGGAAATTTTGGCACATTCTCAATTTTGATGTTTACCAGGGAACAAAGAAATATTTACTTATTTTGGCTTATGAAAGGAAAATACCTCGAAAGGCATGACTAGATCAAACATATTCCTATTTTGTAGGTTCGAATGTATTGTTGAAAGGATCATTCAAGATTAAGTTGTTGAGCGAATATCTATTGTTGTAATGTAAATTCTCTTTTTGAGCTAACCTCCCTAGTAGATAGATGAAATCATATCTTATCATTAATAGCATACTATAAATTAGGATCTGATATAGTTTGGATAGTTTAAGTAAACAGAGGAAATACTCTTTTGAGTCAAAAAATTGGAGATCCAGGAGACCTGTTTTGAAATTCCTTGTAAAGGCATTCATTTTCTATTTGAAACTTAATAGCAAAGGCATATGGATGGTTAGATTCTCTTTTCTACTCTGTTCTTCTATCTTCATGCTTGAGTTCATTATTCAAATTGCAATGCATTTGTTTTCTTGACTATGAATTGATAGAGTAAAGAATTTTTTGTGGTGATTATTTTCAAGTTTTGATTTCAAGCTGATGTTCTTGTTTCTTGATGATATTTTGAGATAAGAATTTATTGTGAGGTTGAAAAATTGAAAACTTCACTTTCTCTTTTCCTAATTTGTCTAATACATCTATGTGACTACCTTTTAACCAGTCAATCGGATATCTTTTGTTCTTATTCTGGATTTCTTGTTTATTTTAAACCTTGAGCCAGTTTTCAGCCATATTATTCAAAAACCAAACCATAAAAACCCTTAAAACACTTTTGCAATAAATCGATGATGCCCTAGCTTGCCCTCTCACAGTCAAGTGCAACTTTAGGGACTAACAATATCAATATTGGTTTTCAAAAGTGTGATTTTCGATCGTGAAAATGTGAATTTTGAATAACTTTGATTCCAAAGGTGTGTTCTTTTAATTCTTAAAGTGTGAATTTGAAATTCGAAAGTGTAAATTTCAATTCCAAAATTGTCAATATTAAATTTCTACAATGTGTGTTTGGATTTCAATATTTTGAATCATATTATTCTTTAATGTGTATATTATATATAAATCCAATATTAATTTATTGATATTTTATTTTTGTATCTTTATGGATAATATTACTATGACAGGAACTGCTAAATATACCAAGACTAAAGAGATGCAACAAAATAAGTGATGACAATCATTGCATTGTAGAGTTGTAGTTTTTCAAACCAATTTAAGGAAATGTACAATAAAGTTTCATATAAACAAAATGACAACTATGAGCCAATCCTTTTTAGCAACTTCCTTATGTTAACTACAAACTCTATAACGTGTTTATTGTAGAAAATCACAAAACCCACATATGGGTCAAGAGAGAAGAGATAAATTGACCTTTAGTAGTTTTACCTGAAGTAATACTTATCAATAAAATCATTGACTCTGTTGTATAAAAATCAAGTTATGAACTAAATGAAATATTTTCAAGATGAATGCTATATGGATCTAATTTGATACTAGCAAATAAAAAAATGTGTAGCCACAACTTGTAGAGGAAGCATAAATGTATACAATGAAACTCAATTCTCCTTCTATTCCATACATTAAACATACTTCTATATACAAAATTAGGATAACTAAAACATTCCCTTCGACTATGCACCCTTCACATTCTAACCATATTACAAATAGAAGGGAAATTAATGTTACAATATTTAGACACTTGGGAGATAGTTAAGATCAACTTAGTCTAATGTGTCTTTATGTAAAATTAGTTTGTTTAGTTTTTTTGGTTAGTGTGCATTATAATTCTCTAATCAAATGGGTCACAAACTTGTCCTAGATATAAATCAATTCAACAATTCATCTTCTCCTTAACATTAATGATTATATTGATCCATGTGGTCACATTGGTTGGGGTCACAAAATTTTTCCACTAATATATTTATCTTTGATCCATTTGTGTGAGTGGTTTCCTTAATGTGCTCAAGCTATGTATAAATACCATGTTTAGCAAACATGGTATCTATTATAGCATATTTTGAAACCCTCTATCTTATATGCATTGATTTTATCCTGTATCCCCTTTCTATATCCCTTCTAGCTTGGGAACCCCTTGTACTCTTCCTAAACGATCCTCCTTGATTCTCTATGCGCACTTTATGCTCATCAAAGAAGTGTGTACATGCCCTTTCCCTTAAGGAAATGATACTAGAGAATCTATCCCAAGTCTAAATTGTAATCAAACCTCTAGAAGGTCTTAGGAATTTATAAAAGGGAGTGGGTTCCCTTAGTTAAAATTTGTATTTTAATTGTAATTATTCTAGATTCTAGAACAATATGGTAGTAGGAGGAGTTGTCAAATATAGTTGTAACAACTTCCACCAAGTCAAGGATAGGATTTCCTTAAATAAGGTTCTTGATCATGCATTTGAGATTTTAGGAGTTAGTTTTGATATTTCTACTAATAGAAGATACAAATCAATGCTTGTGATTTGAGTTATCCTCTTATGTTATTGTATAAATAATCTACTTCAATGTTGAAAATATGGGGAAGAGAAAGAGCAAGTAGATACAGGTAGAGACAGAGGGAGGATAGAGTGAGGGAATATGAGAGAGAGAGAGAGAGATAGAGAACCATGTGTGCATGTACAAATCGTGTTTCAAGAGTTTAATGAAATGTTGAGTTGCAAACCCAATTAGAGATTTACAATCTCTATTTTTATCTGATTTATGTTAATTCTCTATCTTAGGTGTGAAAGCCATTCATTTGTGTTGAACAAGTGTAAATGATATGAAACCCTTGTAAAATTGTGTATGTTTCGACAAATTGGTGAAAGGTGTTGATATTTCGATGTAACTACAAAGATATTCTTTTGTATTTATATTGGTCAAACCTTGAGAAGGTTATTGTAATCTTATTGTATAAATTAAATCAAAAGAAATCATTATTTTATTGTTATCCTTATTGTAAAAGTCAAAATATCCCCTCTTAGGGTTGCATCTTTTTGGGAGTCAATTACGTGTATAAATAGAGGTCGAGTTCCTCTCATTTGTACACACACACAACTCATCTTCTCTTGTGTATTTGGAGCATAGCAAGGAAGGTCTGGCACAGGAGGTCTTGGTTTCTTGGTCTTTGGTATCTTGGTCTTGGTCTATTTGTGGAGAGCTATAACGTGACATTGTACTAGTTGAAGGAATCTATATTGAAGAATTGGTTGATGGGTTTTCTCCCCCATGAGGGTTTCCCAGGATATATCTTGTGTTCTGTGAATGTTTATCTTTCAAAGAACTTATTGCATGCAATTTTTAATAAATGTTAAGGAAGATAATTGTAACTTCTTGTAACGACCCCTCCGTATACAACATAAATGTAAGCGAATACTGTAAGTGTAATTTTTTTTGTTTTTGTAAAGCAAGTAAGGAAATGTTCATTACTACAATTATATAAGCACAGTCAATTAATAACAATATAACTACAGGTAGACTATCTAAGATTAATCAACATCATTCATCATACATAACATCGACTTAACAATAAAGCAAGGTCTAACATGTGGAAATTACTAAAATCTTCCCATACGAAGGAAGAAATAATAAACATCGTCTTCTCGCCCAAACCTACCCTATGAGGTTAGGACCTTCAAAACACATAATCAACGCTCAAATCCACGATTCATCTGATCTATCTTGACCATTTAAGATCTCATGACTAACAGTCGTTCTGAGGAACATGAAGATATCTATACCCCTAATCAATCTCAGTCCAAAATTCTAAAAATCAAACTTATTCTCATAATTAAAAAAAAAAAAAACCTTTTACTTACCTAAAATATTACCTAAATTACTACCGTGAATGAATTAGTGATAAATAAAACATTTATGAAGATAATTTAAGAAATAATATATGAGAATCCATTCTATGAGATTTCAACATACCTCAATAATTATATAACTAAAAGTAATACCTAACTTTTACTTTTCTTTCATTCATCTAATTTACGAAACTTTAACTGATGTAACAACAACCATAATAAAATTGCCATTCTATTACTATCAATATAATAATATTGGCACGCATCCTAATTTAACTGAATTGCTCCTAAGGAGTAATGAATATGAGCCAATATAAAATGGAAGTCCTTCTTGCAAATGATCTATCTTAGAGAATATTATTGAATAATTAAAAGTTGATTACTAAGTTGTAACACCGAGTTCAACAAATAGTTATGATTTTTCTGACAAAAATAACTTTATTACAATTAGAGTTGTACCTATGAGAGATTTAAGGAGATTAAGATGGTTATATCTCTTAGTCATACTTATTATTATTCTAGAGTCAACTCTATATTATATATTTATGACTACAACGTCTAAGCATTTAAACCATGCGTAGTTAATCCTTATCTCATAAGGAACTAATTATAACGTTAACCACCAAGTGAACAAAACGTAATTCCACTAATCCATCATGTATTCCATAGTTTAATTTGAGATTTTTATTAATTAAACATGGAAACCCATGTATGCAAAACTAATATTATTCATTTAAGAAATCAAACATGGAAACCTATAAAAGCAAAACAGATGAAAATATCAGGTCCTCAGCTCTCATAGCTTATCCTTCATCGGTGACATCAAGTAAATGCCTTCAATGTAGCTCATAATTAATTTAATAATATATATGGCAGGGAATTAATTAATTCATATAATTAATTGAAATTAATTTAATTTAATTTAATATTAAAATCCACAAGTAACCAAACTTTGACAATGGGGCTGAGTTCAAAAAAAAGAAGAGAGGAGATTTGTATATGATTAACCTGCTCTCAAATCACTTCCAAACAAAAGTGAAAATAATAAATCAAAGTGTGAAGTGTAACCAAAAGAGAAAAAATATAAGACAACCAATTTATCCACTTAGTAAGTCGGTCACTAGTAAAAACGACATCATTCCTCAGTGAAAATGAGGATAACAACTAGCACAGTCACATCATTGTGGTTGATGAACGCCCAAAGGCATATTTAATTTATTAAACCTAATTTGAACATAAACCAATCTGCTATATCCGTTCATTGTGGCTAGTCTTTCCTTGCAATTGGAGAACGGCGTCAAGAGTAGGTGAAACACGATCATCAGCGAACTCTGGTAATTTAAATAAATTAAACACATACCTCAATTATTCTTCAGTTGGGTTTAGAATTAACGCATGCATGTCGGTTCGGCACCTCGCGATTGATTTCTTTCCGAGCAATGCAGCTCCCAGTGCTGGAGAAAGCAATGCGATGAAAGGCATTGATCGGAACAACAAGAGCCAGAGAGCTGCCTTCGCGGTTGGCGTTCCTTCGTATATATTAGGATTTGATCCCTCCAGAAACGTGTGGTAATTTAAAGTGAATGCACAACTCAATTAAACGAATCGGTGCCGCAGCTGAAACGCGGGCCATTAGAGAATGGGCGGACAGTTGAATCTGAATCACACAGACAACTGAAACGCATCGACAGGTAAGAAAATCCGTGGCGAAAATGAAATGCCCAGACAGGTGGGGATTACATATTCTTACAGTAAATTTTTAATGTGATTAGGTAAGCAAGAAAGTTATGAACAATAAATCTGATACATTGATTTTGAAGGACGACTAAGAATATGCCAGCATCTTCAATGCATAACCATCAGATTAGGGTTTAAGGTTAAATAAGGTTAAAAGATCATTAATTGTGCCCATTGTCAATAGGTATAGGCCTTTAGACATAATAACAAAAACAAGAAAAGAAAAAAGAAAAAAAAACAATAAAAAAATAAATAAAATATATATATATATTTATGAAGTCACTCCCAAGAGAAAAATAACATTAATAACAAGTGCACCAAAAATTGCTTATAGTGCCTCCTCCTAATTAATTGCGAGGCAATTGTGTGTCTTGATTATTGTCCCGTCCAGCCAGCGACAGTGATTACCTTAATTCCAGTAAGGCGCCCTTTATGAATGCGCCAATGTCTTCCTCATTGACATACACTGCTGCATTTCATTCAAGAATAATTCAGACAAAATTAAGAGAATAAATTATGGATCAAAGAGAAAAACTGTGCATAACACCACGGTATAAAATGCAGTTGAATTAACTCATCTGATAATAATGAACAACACTGCTAACTCATAACAGAGAATGTTGTTGCATGAGGAGAGATAGAATACAATCTTAAATGGTCTCTTTCACGAAAGAATAGAGTGCACACTATAAAAAGAAACAGTTAACAAATCTTTGACATTTCCATCTCCAAGAATAACAACTTTATCCCTTGGAGACGCTGTAAGGCCAGGCTGTGCCAGTCTTGGAAGGAAATACCCCACAAAACAGTTGTTGGAAACGTATGTATAAGGAATACCATTTGCCTTAATTTGTCGACAGACTTTGGCTTTCTACTCAAACACACTATTCGTAGGATCCACTGCGTCTGAGTTATCAACGTCATTCCCGAACTCAAATGGCAGAAAACTATGCAAAACATCCATTATTCCATTGAGTTAAGTCTAAAATTAGGGCATAGGTATTAAAACCTTCGCCATAGAGGATTTTAATAGCTTTTTGCACTACACTGATCAAGAATTTGATTAGGTACTAGTATTGTGTGTGTATTAATAGGTCCTTTACAATATTGAACTGAATGGCGAACTGTTCTCCTCCTATTGTGGAGATTACTACATACACCTTCTTCACTGCCTCCACAAGGCCTGCATGATCCTCTAATGATCTGTGTTAAAACAACATAAAAACCCAAATGGTTGCTGGAAAGGAGCAACACCAAAGAAAGCATGCATATGGTAGATCGAGTCCTGGTTTTGGAGCAAACCGGTTTGAATCCAGACCAAATAGCTGGAGTTGGAATGTTTTTGACAAGGAGACACCAATAGGATGAGTTAATAGTGCAATGATGAACAATAAAAACAATCTAGATGTCCTAGATGAGAAAAACTGAGGTATTTTGTATTGATCCATTTGAATTTTCTTTAAATAATTGATATTTTTCTGTTTCTTCTAGGTTTTCACTCATTTTTCACAACAATGTTTCTGGGACAGTGTATATACAATAAATCTAAGTAATATGCAACTGCATATAAATAACATTGAGTTACCTCAATTGTGCCTTGATCTCTGCTTCAATTATTCGGCCATGCTTCTTGGTCTGGTCTGGTAAGCTTTCAATTATTCAACCATACTTCTTGGTCTGGTAAGCTTCCAACATAACAACCATCGTTGTAATGTGAAGGATGCTGCGGGGATAATGTAATAACTAGCGTTGGAATGTGAAGGATTCTGTGGGGGTACTATAATAACCAACGTTGGAATGTGAAGGATTCTACGAGGATGTTAGATAGTAATCATTTCACCGCCTGAATAACGGCGTATCGGTGGCCGTCTTGACCCTTCAAGACTTGAGGATTAAGMACSGTTTTATTGGTTTGTACTAAATAGCTCAAGCGGTGGTCGTCTTAACTTTTGAAGGCCACGAGATACTATTACCGYCTTAATTAAATATTTTYTAAGATAGAAGGGGCAATTTTTGTTCTATCTTATTAATTAGAGAATTTTTGTTARTGTTTTTATAAATACCTGAAACGGATTGTAATCTTTGGCATCTTTAAAAAAAAACACATTGAATATAAGTTGCCATTTTTTTATTCGGAGGTGTTCTCTCCATTGAATTTTGAAAGCATTTCTTGCATCGTTATTTGTTGGAGTGCGTGGAGTTCTTTTGTTTCCAAACTCCGGAACCAAAGTGTTGGGCCCAAAAGCCTGTTCGCGTTTCGCGTTTGAGAATAGTTTTTTTTTTTTTTTKTKTGTGTCAAGTGTTTGTAAAAGTCGAAACCTGAACTCCGAACTCTSATAAGCCTCTGTTTTTCACATTTGGTATCAGAGCCTATAGTCCATYCTGCTATTTCTTAGTTCAGTGCAAGTAGTTCMTGTTGGTGCCCAATTTTACCGTCTTGTTTTCTTGCACAAAGGTTTATTTGATTCCTTACAATTTTTTATATAAATGGTTGTGTCTGGTAGTAGTTCTTCTTAGGTTCAGGTTCCTGTCCTGAGCGAGAAGTCATATGATTCTTGGTATATTCGAATGAGGATGATTTTGCGTTCTCAGGATTTATGGACCTATGTTATTGAAGGTTATGCTGAGCTAGCTGATACAACAACAGAACTGGCTCTCTCTAATGTTGACCGTGTTTTGTTGAAGGAAAACATGAAGAAGGATAACAAAGCTCTTGGATTAATCTAGCAAGGATTAAATGAATCCAATTTTACGAAGATTTCTAGAGCTGCATCTTCGAAGATGGCTTGGAACATCTTTGAAACCTCTTATCAAGGTGTGTCCAAGGTGAAGATAGTCAAGTTGCAAAACTTAAGAAGGGACTTCGAAAATATGAAGATGAAGGATCATGAAAGTGTTGATACTTTCATGACTCAAGTGATGAGTATTGTGAACCCTCAGGCAGTATGGAGATGATGTTGAGAATAAGAGAGTTATTGAGAAAGTGTTGAGAAGTTTACCCAAGAAGTTTGAACCTGTAGTTGTACCCATAGACGAATTTAAAGATTTAAGTCAAATGCATATTGATGAGATATGGTCATTTACATTTTGGTGGCTTAGATCTGTTACAGAAGAAGCAGATGGTAAAGGGGTTGCCCTGTATTTAGCAACCTGCAAGCTCTTGTGAGAGCTCTATACTTGGGAAGCATCACAGAGAGAAATTTGTTTCAGGTGTTTCCTACAGAGCAAAATCTTCATTGGAAATTGTCCACACGGATTTGTGTGGACCTATGCAAACACCTTATTTGAATGGTAGTGTTTATTTTATGACTTTTATTGATGATTTCAGTAGGAAGACTTGGTTGTATTTGTTGAAGAAGAAATTTGAAGCCTTTGAAGTTTTCAAGAGGTTTAAGTCCATGGTTGATATTGAGAGTGGTCGAACCATTAAGATCCTAAGGTCTGACAGAGGAGGTGAGTATAAATTGAATGAATTCATTGAATTTTGTGATTTTCATGGAATTAAAAGGAAGTTTACTGCTCGATATACTCCAAAGAAGAATGGAGTGGCTGAAAGGAAAAATCAAACCATCATGAATATGGATCTAAGCATGTTGAAAGATAATCATATTTCAAATGAATATTGGGGAGATGCAGTTTTTTTCTCTGTCTATATATTGAATAGAAGTCCGACCAAAACCATGAGGAATCGTGTACCTCAGGAAGCATGGGATGGTAAGCCTTGCAATGTTTTTTATTTCGGAATTTTTGGATGTGTAGCATATGCGCATGTACCTGAAGAAATGAGGAGGAATTTGGATGACAGAAGCGAGAGATGTATCTTTGTTGGATACAGTGAAGATTCTAGGGCACATAGACTCTACAATCCCATCTCCAAGAAGTATGCAATCAACATAGATGTTGAATTTAAGGAAGAGGAAGCTTGCGATGGAAGTATTGATAAATATGTTTCATAGGGAGTTGTGTTACCCCGTGAAGATGGTGATGGAGTTGAGCAAGCTGAAGGAGGTGGACTGTTGGTTCCACATGCACATACGCTTGTAGCGAGAAGTCTTTCAAGGGAAGCACCAGATATTAATCCATCTCAATTTAGAATGCCCAAAACTCATGAGCGTGATGAGCCATCTGGACATTGTGGACATTAAACAGATTCACAGGTAAGTAGTGAATCGAATCCTACTTTAGCTTCATTGAAATACGGATTTAAAGGTCAGAAGACTAGAAGCTTAAGAGAATTAAATGATCAGAATGGAGAAGTAGATTAGGTTTTAAATTTTGCACTAATGGTATGTGATCCTATAAGTTTTGATAAAGTTGCTAAATAGGATATCTGGATAAATGCAATGGATGAGGAGATTGATTCCATTGAAAGAAATAACACTTGGGATCTTGTCGATTTACCTGAAGATAAGAACAATATTGGTGTTAAGTGGTTTTATAAGACTAAGCTGAACGAATAAGGTGAAGTTGAAAAGTACAAGGCAATACTTGTAGCTCAGGGGTTTAGTCAGCAACGGTATTGATTACAATGAAACCTTTGCTACTGTATCAAGAATTGACACGGTGAGGATGGTCTTAGCTATTGTAGCTCAGAATAAATGGATCATGCATCAGATGGACATTAAGTCTGCATTCTTGAATGGATGTTTGGAAGAAGAGGCTTATGTAAGACAACCTTTGAGTTATGAGATTGATAAGAACAGAGATAAAGTTTACAAGTTAAGGAAAGCTTTATATGGATTGAAGCAGGCATCTAGATTTTGGTATGCCAGGATTGACGAGTACCTGATTAGTGTTGGATTCATCAGAAGTCCAAGTGAACCAAATATGTATACAAAGGAAAACCAGGAAGGTAAAATTTTGATTGTTTGTTTGTATGTTGATGACTTGATTTTTACTGGAGATCTATTTGTAGATGTTTTTAAAAATGCCATGAAAACAGAGTTTGAGATGACTGATTTAGGATTGCTGAAATATTTCCTTGGAATTGAAGTGGATCAATCTGATGATGGCATTTTCATTTTTCAAACTAAATATGCAAATGAAGTATTGAAAAGGTTTAGAATGTTGAATTGTAAACCAGCTGTAACACCAATGGCAACTACTACTAAACTTAGCAAATATGATGAGGGATCATATGTTGATCCAACTCTGTATCAGAAGTTGGCTCGAAGCCTTATGTATTTAACAACGACGAGACCTGATATTATGTTTTCTGTAAGTTTAATTTCTAGATTTATGAAGACTCTGAAGAGTACTCATTGGCAAGAAGGAAAGAGGATCCTGAGATACATTGTTGGAACAACTGATTTTGGTATCCGATACACATCAAACTTGAACTTTGTGCCGATCGGATATATTGATAGTGATTTTGCAGGTTCCATTAATGATAGGAAGAGCACATATGGTTATCTGTTCAGTCTTGGATCTGGAGCAGTGGCATGGGCATCAAAGAAACAACCCATAGTGACTTTATCTTCTGTTGAGGTAGAGTATGTTGCAACAACAACAGTTGCATGTCAAGTTGTATGGATGAGAAGAATCTTGAATGAATTATTGCATGAGCAGAATGGTACAACTCAGATTGTCTGTGATAATAAATCTTCCATTGCACTGTCAAAGAATCATGTTTTTCACAAGCAAAGTAAGCACATTTATATGAGGTATCATTTCATTCGAGAGTTGGTAAATGGTAAAGAAATTTATGTTCAGTTCTGCAGGTTTGAAGAAAAATTTGCAAACATATTTACAAATCCGTTGGGAAATGAATTGTTTAAAATTCATAGAGATAACAATGGGGTCTCTAAGTTGTAATGCATTGTTAACAACAATCTTGTATTACATGTTTCTGTTTGTTTTGTTTTGAAATTATTAAGAGGGAGTATGTTAGATAGTAATCATTTCACCGCCTGAATAACGGTGTATCGATGAACGTCTTGACCCTTCAAGACTCGAGGATTAAGCACCATTTTACTGGTTTTCCCTAAATAGCTCAAGCGGTGGCCGCCTTAACCTTTGAAGGCCACGAGATACTATTACCGCCTTAATTAAATCTTTTCTAAGATCAAAGGGGCAATTTTTGTTCTATCTTATTAATTAGGGAATTTTTGTTAGTTTTTTTATAAATACCTGAAATGGATTGTAATCTTTGGCATCTTTAAAAATCGCATTGAATATAAGTCGCCATTTTGTATTCGGAGGTGTTCTCTCCGTTTAATTTTGAAAGCATTTCTTGCACCGTTATTTGTTGGAGCGTGCGGAGTTCTTTTGTTTCCAAACTCCGAACCCGAAGTGTTGGGCCCAAAATCCTGTTCGCGTTTCGCGTTCGGGAATAGTTGTTTTTTTTTTTTGTGTCGGGTGTTAGTAAAATCCAAAACCCAAACTCCGATAAGCCTCCATTTTTCATAGAGGATAAAGAGGTGGTCTGGCAGTGAGGAGGCGGTAGAGGGTGAAGAGATGGTTAGGCAAGGTTCTAACATGATTCAGTGTAGTCAGAACCTGTGGTGAGGAGGCGGTAGAGGGTGAAGAGGTGGCTAGGCAAGGTT
>ML800538.1:54663-75204 GCA_009831015.1 Picea engelmannii
GGACTAATAAGACAATAAGGATTGAATATACATCCCACTACATGAACGCTTCAGGACTTAGGCTATTTAAGGGATAATCTATCCAAAAATTAACTCTTGTTTAAAAAAATACATAGAGAATAATCAGATAACAAGTACATGAAATAAATTGATTTTAATACATGTTCTGAATTTAATAATCAATTTCGTGTAATATCCAACACAACTTCCTTCATATTTATCAAGTACCAAATCCATATAACCAACAATCAATATTTTCCCTTAAGAAACAAAGTAAATTTCTTTAAAAACAATAATTGAATATTAAGTACCGTAACAAAAAACCTTGTGGAATTTGAGGTCGAGTTTCAAATTTGAGATTCGCAATGCCCACTCCTCCTTCGCTTTCCAATCCAAGAACTTCATATGTACTTCTCAATCAATTCTAGGGGTACTCTTCTTCCCCCTTATCCCCTCAAGCTGCAAAGGGGCCACACACAAAAACCAAAATTTCAAAACCACCCAAAAATTGTCTCGCAAGGAAGAGATTCCACTCTTTTACCAAGATTTGGAACCCAACTCTCAACAAGTAAACTAGTTCAGGAAAAAATTTGACAACATAACAATACTTTCAAAAGTGAGCCCCCTTTTCCTTTCTCTCCAATTATTTTACAGAAAAATTCTCAATGACACATGTCCTCATTTACAAATAAATAATTTTTAATAATTTAATTAAAGGATTATTCACCCACTATATGTGTCACACTATCCCCAAGTTGCACAAGTAATTTCTCTTTTTATTTTATTTAAAATCCATTTTCCCTCACATTCCCCCTTGTGTTCCTATTTTTCCTCTTAGTTGTTTCTTAGTTCACGAATCCCTCATTTATTTTGTGTCACCTAACTAGATTTTAGTTTGAGTTCAATTAGGAGTCTTCTTTTAGTTAGGATTAGTGGTAGATTGACTAAAGATGCTACTCTATGTGGACCACCTATTCTCTCATGTTTTATTTTTTATTTATTTATAAATCCTCTTTATTATTTCCATGCATGCATGTACATATACCCAAGTTTAATCTTATTTCTTCATTCAATTAAATTGGTAGTCTAATTATTTTACTCCCCTTTTATGGTTTACTTAAACAAACCTCTTTAGACTTATAATCTTTGTTATTTTCTTGTTTTTAATTTAATAATCATTCACTTACTCTTTTTAACAAAGTATAAGTATTTTTTTTTATTTTTTTTCTAAGCCTTCTAGATTTTTATTACTCACATTTGATTATGCAACGTGCCCTTCAAGATGCCCCCATGTGCTCCAAGGGTGCCACTCGACTTTGACTATTTTTAGAATTTTTTCCAACACTTGGAGTCAACACTCCACTTGGTCGACCTTGTGAGAGACTAAGGGCTTCTAAGGAATGCATATTATCCCTTATTGCATGCCCCTTAGAATTCTTTGTGAGTGTCTGTCTCATTATGCCCTCATGACATCATGTACCTCTCGAGATAGGTAATCGTTAACCTATAGTTTAGGTCACGGTGGGAGTGCTAGTAGGCTGTGACAGAGACGCTTCCACACCTCTCCCTCAACTGTCTGGTTTCTATGCATGACCCATTTACTCCTTATGTGAGTCGGATTAGTAAGTGTCATCGAGCCTACATCCAATGACAAGAACAGTTTCAATAATCCATATACATAACATCCATACTGAAATCATCATATATACATGTAAATCAATACTCAAAACTCAAACCAAATATAAGTCGACTCCCTCACTCAATCTGGAGTCCAAGAAAGTTTGTTGATGCCATCAGCATCATCAACCTGTCATGTATCCTTCACACTCATGGAAACTCATCAATAATGCTTGTTGATACATGTATACATATATAATTTAACATATACACAAAATTACATTATAATATAAATCATAAGGAAAGCATAATCATAATGTATCATAACCAGATCACTTGATCGCAAGTGTCGTCAAAGAATAAGTCAATATAAATGTGCTTAGTGGAACTGGATGTTACACTTCTAAAATTCTAGCATGGCATCAGAGCATGCATGAATAGAAGATAATTAACAAATATAGAAGACAAAAGGAGCCATTTTTCTTGATAGGAGTGGTTTCCAGACAAGACAAGACCACTAGCAAGTGCACCCTAGTGGGGCACGTATTTACCCTGGATCAGATCTTCAAAATACATAATTTGTGATTTAAGGGCAAGATGACTGCCAAAAATAAGATTGATGAGAATCTAGAGGGAGATGAAAACTTCGGATCCTAGAGGTATAGAGTATACCTCCTCCTAGAAGAACATGATCTAGAGAAGTTCACTAAATAAGAGGTTTCAAAACCAGAGGGAGATAAGTCTAAAGCAAAGCACAAGAAGGATATGGTCAAAGAAAAGAATATTATTGCAGACTCCATTAAGGACTGTCTTATTTATCACATATCTTCATTATCCACTCTAAAAGAAATGATGGATTCCTTAAGCTGATTGTTTGAAGGAAACAACATTAACCAAAGAATGACCTTGAGAAATCAGTTAAGGAATGTGAGGATGCAGATTTCAGAAACCATCTACTCTTACTTCTCAAGACTGAACCAGATCAAGGAGCAGATAGAAGCCATTAGTGATACAATGAATGGAGAAGAAATGGTGATGACCACCTTGAATGCCCTCCCAAGGTCACGAGATGCATTTATTCAAGGGATTTGATCAAGAAGGAAGCTACCCAAGTTCAGTAGGCTATGGGAAGATTGAAACCAAGAAGAAGCAAGGATGACAACAAGAGAAGATAAGACGACAGATGATGATCAAGCCCCAACTGCCCACACTAGGAAAGGAAATAGAAAGAAAGAACCATCCTCGCCCAAGAAGTTTCAGAAGGGCCGAAGAAATAACCCAAATATTAGATGTTTATGTTGTTAGAAAATGGGACACATTGCTAGGAATTGTTGCCTCATTCAAAGACCAATGGAAAAGAAAGGAGGTAAAAGGCATCGTGTTCATACAACTAAATATAATGAGTCACCCAAGAAGGGTGCAAAGGAATATGAATCAAGTGATGAGGAGTGTGTTCTTATCTCATCCCTTACAGGAGTTGTCACTCATGGAAGTGACATTTGGCTGGTGGACAATGATGCTTCCAAGAACATGATAGGTTATAAAGACTCGTTATCTAACCTTACTCATAAGGATTCACCTCACAAGGTGAAATTGGGAAACGACTATTGCTATCCGATCAAAGGAGTAGGAGAAGCCTCCTACAAGTTAGACTCAAGAAATCCAATGAATATGAAGGAATTTCTCTATGTTCCTGGATTGAAGAAGAACCTTCTCTTGATTTCAACATTCGATGAGAAGGGTTACAGAGTTGCATTTGTTGATGGACAAGTTATTATGTGGCCTAGAGGGAAGAATTTTGATGATGTTGTGGTGATTAGAGTTTAATAGGGAGGACTATACAAATTGAAAGGGCAATCAGATTCATTATTAATTCATGACATTTTGAATCCCAATGAATTATGGCATAGGATATTTTCTCACCTACATTACAAGGCCCTACCGAGTGTGAGCAAGATGGTGATGGGACTACCAAATATCCAGGAAAAATCAGACGACGTGTGTAAAGTTTTCACACAAGGCAAGAACATGAAGCACTCCTTTCCCAATAGTGATATCAGAGCCAAAATAGTATTGGACATGGTGCACTATGATGTGTGTGGACCGATGTCATCAACTTCACTAAGTAGGTATGTATATTATGTGTCTTTTATTGATGGTTAATCGCATAAAACTTGTATCTATTTGTTGAACACAAAGAATGAAGTGTTTGACAAATTAAAATAATTTAAGGCACTGGTAGAAAACCTGACAGAGCGGAAGATAAAGACCTTGTGATTAGATAATGGAGGAGAATTCACTTAAGAGGAATTAAAATAATATTGCAAGGAAGTTGGGATTATGAGGGAGCTCTATACTCCCTACAATCCTCAAAAGAATGGAGTAGCAGAAAGGAAGAATTGGATGATCATGGATGCAGAGAAAGCTATGATCCACGATCAAGATCTACTTATGCATATGTGGGAAAAAGAAAAAAATACTGCAATGTACGTGCAGAACAAAAGTCCCCATAAAGTATTTGAAAAAAATACACCAGAGGAGATATTTTTAGGAGAGAATCCGAAAGTCAACCATCTAAGGATATTTGGCTACCCCATAATTGTGCATGTCCCCAAGGAAAAGAGGACAAAATTGGATCCATCCAGAAATAATGGAATATTTTTTGGTTACAGTGACACATCGAAGGCATACGTGATATATATTCCCGATCACCGGAAATTTGAGATTAGCCGAGATGTCACCTTTGATGAGAGTGCAACTTTCAACAAATAAAAACATGACTGTGCAAAAGAGGTTCATGAGGAGGAGAATGAATTTACTAGAGTTCCATAAGCAAAAGAAATTGAACCAGAGGAAGTCATTCATGAGGATAATGACATGGCATAACCTCCGAGGCCAACATAGATGACTTCTCACAAGAGAAGACTAGCTTGGGCACATGATCTCATTAGAGATGGAAAAAGATATGGTGCCCCAGAAAATTATCTCAGGGAAACTAAGAAGCTGAAATCATACTCCATCTATGTGGCATGTTTGTTTGGTATCATGGAATTTATAACCATTGAGTTACGAAGAGGTTGTAGAAAATAGGGTATGGAAGGATTCCATGGGAGAGGAATGTCAGTCCATATTAAAGAATGATGTATGGGATGTGGTCCCCATACTGAAGGACAAATCAATAGTAAGTTCAAAATGGATCTACAAGACAAAACATGAAGTTGATGGAAGTATTGAAAAGTATAAGGATAGATTTGTGGCTCGATGATTCTCTTAGAAGGAGGGCATTGACTATGAGAAGACATTTTATCCCATGGTGAGATATACCTGGATCAGGACTGGACTTTTGTTGGCTGTAGTAATAAATGGAAGGTGCATTATATGGATGTGAAAAAAAGATTCTTGAATGGTGAAATAAAAGAGGAAGTATATGTGGAGAAGCCACAAGGGTTCAAGATACATGACAAGGAGACACATGTGTGCATATTGAAGAAGGATTTATATGGATTAAAGCAGGCACCCAGAGCATGGTATGGTAGGATCATTAGTTTTTTGATGATCTTAGGATTTACAGAGAGCAGTGCAGATCCTACCCTTTAATTTAAGGTTTTGTATGATGGTCCGGTAATACTACAGTTGTATGTGGATGACCTGTTTCTAACAGGTGTGGAAACGCTCATCTTAGAGTGGAAACGCTCATCTTAGAGTGGAAACACTCATCTTAGAGTGTAAGAGAAAACTAGATGATGAGTTTGAGATGAAATATCTCGGGATGATGCATTACATTTTGGGTCTCGAGGTATAGCAGAGATATGATGATATCTTTCTGAATCAAGGAAAGTATGTAGTGGAAATCCTAAAGAGGTTCGGGATGTTGGATTTCAAGGAAATGGATACACCTATGGTATCAAATCTAAAGTTTCTCCAGGATATGACTTCAGAGATTGAATATGTTACTTTATACAGGAAGATGGCGGGTTCATTGATGTACTTTCAAACATGAGACCGGATATATGTTTTGTTGTGAACACCCTAAGTCAGTATATGGAGCAGCCTAGGCATGTTAATTTCGTCGTAGAAAAAAATGTGAGGAGATACTTGAAGGATACATTGGATTATTCATGAAAACCCCACCCTCTCACAGGGTCTAATCGACCTCCTTGTCTAGGATCATTATAGTCGAGAGCTAAAATTAGCTCACAGGATCCCTCTGAGCTGAAAATATTAATGCAAAGGTCCTTAAAAGTCTCTTCCTGAATGAAAGTGTTTGTTTTGGGAGTCTCAGAGTGCTTACAAATCCTTCCTTGGAGAACGAGGGCCAAAACCATGGGCCAAAGGTTCTTCATCCAAAAGGTTCAGGAGCTCGAGACCTTTCTAACCCTCTTATCTCTTAACACCAATTCTGCGAACTGTCAAACACTAAGTGGCTATATCAACGGTTCACAAGGAACACTGAGATCAATGACTCAGATTATATATTCAAGCTTCAATGATTTATTTACAACACCCTTTTCCACAACTTTCCCAGATCGTCGAAAAGAACTTATGTTGAATCTTAGATCGACAGTCCACAATGTTCTGACCGATTGGAGGGTCAAGATCAATTCCCTTTGGGTTTCAGAGATTTTCTTTGGTTGTCAAACAAAACAAAAATGTATATCTCTCGAGACCGAAACGTCAAGTGACTTACCCTACCTCCACGTGTCCTCTGGTTGATCAATGACTAGGATTCCATATGCGACTTCAATGATTTCCTTCCTGTCTATACAATGACGCAAATTTTTCGAAGTGCCAAGTCCCCGGACTGTGCGATCTTGTGCCATGCATTCTCTTTGATGAATGGTTGGGATTGAATATGGGGCTTCGGGTCTCCGCGAGTCTCCACAACACCATGCTACATTTTCTCCAGAGCGTCGGACCTCCAGAACTTCGAATTTACTGCCATGTACCCTTCCTAAAACAACGGTCCAGATCTACTCCGGACTTCAAAACTCCTGAGATATCGACCTTTTCTTCCCACTATCCTCCTAGAGTACTTACCCTTTAGATATCCTAATCTGTTGACACACATCCCTTCTGATGGACGACCCAAATGAAATCTGAGTCTTTAGGACTTCGAGGGTTCCTCCACTCCAAACTTCTTCCAAAGTGATAATCCACCAGAGTACACGATATTTTGAGACATGTCCTCATATGTTGGATGGCCATGATTCACTCTGGCCTTTGGGACTTTGGGGGTCTCGACTTCTCCACATGCCAAATCCTTCGAATTCACGAAGTTTGAAGGACTTCACCAATTAACCTATGTGCAACTCTTCCTGATCCAATGATTGTCCACACTCCTCCAAAATCTTGAATGGATCTTGACCATAGATCTATGATCCTTGATAAATCCTCCTTTTAAATTTGATCCATGACTTCTCTGAACGTGCAAAGTCTTAAAGACTCATAGGGTTAAACTCCGTGCTACTTATGTAGATCTAGGGGTGGAAAAAGACCCTTGATCCTCCCAAATAAATCTCCACCATTCAACTTTTAAATAACAATGAAGATTCTCCTTCTTGAAGATTCTGACTGCTATCCTTCCTGAGCTTGACTTCACGAGATCAATAGAATCTTTGTCTCCCTCCTGTGCGCTCCTATGATAGTTTAAAGCTGTCGACTTAGAAATTTTCTAAGTCCCTCCTGTGGAAATTTTATACTCACTATATCTTCTGATATTTGTTCCTCCGAGGTTTATAGACCTCTAGCGCACTCCTAGCATCCCTGAAACTTCTTATGAATTTCAGACTTATATATTTATGAGAAACTTTTAGGCTTAGAATTTTTTGAACAGAGGGTTGTGGGTTTGCTTGAAAGTTCCAAAGGTGAGCTAACAAGTTTGATGTGTTCGGTCCAGATTGTGAATTACAAGTTCCAACCTGAGAATTTCCTCCATAAGGAGGAGGCACCCCAATTTGAGCGTGACCCCCAGATTGAGGTTGCCCCCCGGCATAAGATTACCCCCCAGCAGGAATATGGTAACTGGAAGTGAGTAGATGATGAGTGCTACCAATTGGATTGGATCCACTAAGGCCAGATCCGCCATGACGAGGTGGATAAGACCCTACGGAGAGGACTTGGGAAGGCGTGTGAACATAACCAACATAGGTATTATGCCCAAGTGGTACTCCAGATGGAATTTGGGTATGGATAGCAGTAGAATGATTCAAAGCGTGATACCCAAGAGGAAGAGAAGGGGTAGGTCTAGAGGAATGTGGTGTACCAATGGGAGTATGGTTGATCACTGTATTCCCAGAGGGAATAGTCGTAGAATGAGGAAGAATTGTAGAGTGGGCCATTTGAAAAGGGATGGTTGAACTAGGGATAACTTACTGGGCTTATGAGCCAGCAAAGAGATAGGAAGTTGTACTGGCAAAATGACCTAGGGAGACAGTGAGGACGACAGACATCTCAGGTAGCTCAGGGATGGTGGGTATATCTACTCCTTCCCCTGAGCCATAAAGGTCTCGTACCATACGAGGTGGGCTTCTAACTATGTCAGTAGTCAAAAAAGGATCGTCGGCTCCAAAAGGTACGGTTAGAGTTCCAGAAGAAACAACAACAAGTTCCCTGACAGAATTCATCCGGAGAAAATGTCTTTCATATCCAAGAGGGATGCAGAAAGCTTCCATAGAATTGGAAATAATTCATAAATTTTCCAACGAGGTTGAACCTTCCTCTTGTGTTACACGTTGGTATCTTGGACTTCACTCTATTGAGGAGAGCCCTCTGATGTGTGAGGGGGTATAGGGGTAGAATCTTCCATGTTTTCCGGTGGAAGTCTTTGTACCTTGCATGAATGACGGGGAGGGTCTATGTTGGCGGAACCAAAAAATCTATGGCCAACTACGTAAACAAACAACACTCGCTAGTAAAATCTAGGAATCAAAACCAAGCAAACAAGACCTTCCTATTCTGAAGTCACTAGTTGGTGATGAAATCCAACGTCGCGACGTCGAGACAAGAAGGGGTTGGGCTAGGGTGGAAAATTTACGTTGACAACCTGCTTAATGGACTTACACCCTGGTACAAGCTCCCACACATAATTGTGGGTATACCCTCCAAGGAGCCCGAGTGAGTCTGGCCAACGTCGATTCCAGGTACCATGGAGACCTTCCCCTCCACAGTCACCTTGTGTAAGACCCTAAGAACATAGGCTATTAAAGTTACCAAAATTAACAGTGATGCCTGGGGAAACAGTCGATAGTCTGATCCACACGCAAGGGCAGGGTATCGAGGCCGAAATCAACTTGAAAGGCTTCCACTCATCATTGTGGGTATACCTTCAAGAGACCCCCATAATACGTACAATCTCTACACTGAGGCCAACAAAGCAGGGTGAGTAACTCTGCCAATCTCAATGCGACCTCAGGTTTGACCCTTGTGTGAGAAGAGCTTCCCAGGACAAAATGTTGCAAATGGATTTGGACACTCCCTATCACAAGATACTATTGTTTCTTTTTTTCTTTGGAGAGTGTGTCTCACTTCTTATTCCAAAGCCCTAGCCTAGCTAATGTTGGTGTAAAAGAACCCTAGGAAAAGTTACTAGTTGAATTTTAGAATTCTATAATATTATTAAAGGTTGTCGTTACTCAAGAGGGAGACGAGAATGAAACCAATATTGTGTAAGACTTTGACCCAATAATCATGCAAATAGAAATGAATGATGCAAACTTTTGTTCGATGAATTCTACCTACAATAGGGAGAAAGTATTCTTCCAGAACAATGTGAACTACAACGTACAATCCCTTTTCTTTTGAATGCAATACCAAACAATCATGGACAATATGATTTCACTATTCATTCTTTTTCAATTTTTTGAACGCCACTATTTTCTCTATAAGCGATTACTTGAAAGAATGAAAAGACTTTGATTTTTTCCTTTCGAGAAACCAAAGCAGAGATGTAACTAAGAAAGGATAAGCAATCAATGAAAATAAAGCACTCAACAAACACCCAAATCGATCTTTCAATGGAGATAAAAATAAAAATTGACAAGAAAATGTCTCTTCAAATATGAACAAGAAATGTTTTTCTAATCATTAAGTAATCTAGAAGATGCAACCAACTTAAAAATCCAAATCCAAACCAAAATCTTTGATCTAGCAAGCACTCGGATGCAGGTCCATATATTATATCCTTGTCGATAAAAACAAAGATCGAAAAAGAATCAAAAAGAGGTATTTGATTTTCGAAACCAATCAAGATCAAGCTGAAACAATCAGTAGAAGTCAAGAACTTACATTAAAATCCTTACCCAACTGACTAAATCAAAACTGGGACACAGTAGAAGCCAAAACCCAAACCAAAAAAAAAAATCAAACGTCGTCGCAGGCAGGCAGTATAACACAGTGCGGAAATGTATTATTTCACGAGCTAGAAACATGTAGGGTGCAGACATCCCGTGCTGGAAGGAACTACCAGGCTGCGGAAATGAATGGTTTCCGCAGGCTACCTATAAGGTGTAGTGCAAACATGTTTGAAAAAACAATAAAATTGGGAGAAAGACAAAACTTCTAAGTGTACTTTTAAACCCAAGGAGAGTGAATGGGTCTCCCAGAGACTCAGAGATTGATATCAAGTGAAAAGTATAGGTCAAAAGAAAATGGCCAACAAAAAACCACAAACTAATTGTTCTTCCCCAGTGGAGTCGCCAATTTTGTTATCGGGTAAATCAGTAGATGCGGACATGAACTAATCCCCCTAGATCCACCTGGATCTAGAACAAAATGAGACGGAACAAGACACTTTCCCTAAGTTGTGATCATTGAGTTTACTATCCAAAGAGGAATAGATAACATAACTTATGAATCGCTTCCTTATATCTTTGTTGTCCCTGCTTCACTCCAGTGCTCTTGTAGAATCAGATATGCGATAACACAAACTAATCGACGTTAAAGAAATAATAATAAAACTCAATGATAACCTAAACATGTGATCAAGGAATCATGTAATAAAATACTAATAATTTTAAGGGAAAGAGACGTGTCACTGTATTATATTAATGAAAAGTGGAAGATACAACCGAATTGCCTTGATGTCGCAAGTTCCCTTTTAGTGGTCCTTCGTCCCAACACACACATACACTTTCTCAACTCTGCTTAACCTTTTCCATGAGAAGCCCATGATTATACAGAAGAAGGTGAAGTCGTTAAAATGATGAGGATGATCCCACCAAATCAGAGAAACTAGTAGGATTTCAACCATACGAATGCCACCTCACATTCTAGAAGATTCTCCTTCTAGAAACTTCATGAAACCTCTTTCCTCTTTTAGCTTTGGAACACCGTCGCACCCTGCCTATAGAGTAGCCTGCAAAAATCCCGCAGGCCAGCTATAGGGAAGCTTGCGAAAATGATGGATTTCCACACTGTGTAGTATGGGTAGCCTGCAGACCCTTTCTAAAAATAATCTTTGTAAGGTAGGAAAGAAGCTATTCTTCTCAGTCAAAATTCATGTTGGGAGCCTGAACACATGTCTGTGATATCATCATTACAATGACCAAAATAATGTGTAACAGAGGGCTACAGAGGAGGAGGACAAGCGAGAGGAGGTTTTGGAAGGGGTAGAGGACTAGTAGTATGTCACAATTGCCAACAACCGATACATTATGCAAGGGAATTCCCACTTCCACCAACAACATGTATGTATTGTCGTGCATCGGACCATGATACAGAAGAATGTCTGACACTATTAGTAAAGATTTAAGAAAAGAGGAACCAGAACAACCAGAATGTTCAGTGGATCTCAGTCAAAGTGAGGGATGAAGGATGAAACATCAACATAGTTACCTAGGGAGGAGCTAAAACAGGGAACGATGCAAATCGACAAGAGTTAGTACAACACCATTGGGTGAAGAATAACATCGAACCAAGTAAGCAGTTCGACGCGCAGATGGAGAAGGAGATATTTACGCAATCCAGACAAGAATTTTAGAAGGAGGACATTTCGTCAACTTCAACTGTGTAGCAAAACAAGGAAGTGCCAGAATACGAGATGCCTTCGTTATTAGATCATACCAACGAGATGATATCCATGGGACAAGTAAGTACAATCAAAGGATTTTTGCAATCATGTGTAAAAGTATTAAATGATCCATCATTTGTCAAAATATTGCAAAATATACTAGAAAAATGTAGAATTGAGACGGAAGGAAAACTAGAGCCAAAAACAATCAATCACCTACATACAATGAGAAGAACAAGTAGGGAGTTCAAAATAAATGCCAACATCGGATATTTCAACATGGGAGATATCATACTGGATCTAGGATCTGAAGTTAATGTATTACCAGAGAAGACATGGAAATGCATGGGAGAGCCCACATTAGGATATTCACCTGTCCAAATGAAACTAGCAAACCAACACAGAGTCCTACCAATCGGTAGACTAAAAGGAGTGACAATAGACCTAGATGGAGTGCGGACTAAAGGAAATTTTTTAGTAATTGAAATAGTGGATGGCACAACACCATATCCAGCGTTGCTTGGCTTGGATTGGGCATTTGAAAACCAGGCCATAATCAATTTGAAGATGCATGAAATGACATTCGATTCAGGTGAATATAGGGTCATCGCACCATTAGACCCATCAAAAGGAGAAAGGTTTGTAGAACCTACTTGCTTAGACTTAGAGGAAATTGGCCAGTTGTACAGAACAACTGCGCGCAATGAGGATTACATAAACCCAACTATAGATGGAATACTCATTTGGAGGAGCATTACTTCATGTGTGATAGACTCAGATACCTGCTTAGAAAATTGGAAACAAAGGCTACGTGAAGTTTCTACAATAAGATGTGCACGAATAGATCGCGCAGTAAGATGGGTAGGCACAAATATAAGGGAACCACCCAGTTTCCATTGAATAAACGATCTAGAAGTATTTTTGGCACAGTATGAAGATGAAGTTTTAGAGAATCAAAGATTGGTAGCACTTGATATAGAACTCAAGGCCACACCTGCAAGATGGTGGGGCACACACAAAGAGACAATCACATAATGGTTCCAATGTAAGTGGTTACTGTGCATAAGGTTTGTCGCAAAATGGAAAGACAACAAGCAACAAAAGTATGAGGGACAGGGGGCACCAGCAGATCACTTGGAGAAGTGAAGAACACTGTGGAAAATGACATCCCGACACGAATGGCCTCGTAATTTCATACACACTTTAAAGGGCATACCAGTGAATTGGTATATACACCAGGAATTGCGCAAAGAAACTGCGACTTGGACGGTACTGCAAAAAAAATTACAGTTACTTTTTCATTCGAGCATGAAAACCCCAACATAGATGCAACTCTTAAAAATATACGAGGGATGATATTCATCAAGGGACCAGAAGTCAAACTTATAACATAAGAAAAAAAATCGAACAAACATACAGTCAAGGAATTGTTGTATTGTTACCATGTGCACGAAGACGCACTAAAGGAAGACGATCCACATGATATTCAGATCGAGGAAGCAGAAGGTGAAAGAGAAGTGGAGTTTCCATCGATATAATAATAAGTCATTTCTGCGTCGATCGAGGTAAATAAAGTCAACATTGGGACAGTCGAGAATCCCAAAATGGTCAGCATTGGAGACTACTGGGATGAACAAACAGTAGAAAGCATAATAGATTGACTGTGTGATTACATCGACTTGTTTCCCACAACATTTACATAGATGAAAGGTATAGTAGGAGAGCTAGGAGAAATGAATATACCACTCATAGATGATGTGAGACCGATTAGACAATGTCCATATAGACTGAACCCAATATATAAGAAGAAAGTCAAATCTAAGATTGACAGGATGCTTGAAGCCAGAATCATAGAACTGGCCAAAGAATCAAAATGGATAAGCCCGATGGTAGTTCAAGACAAAAAATAAGGAGGGAACGATGTACGACTACATGACCCGTTCCCTACACCTTTCATGGATGAAGTGTTGGAGAATGTAGGAGGACATGAAGCTTACTCCTTCACTGATGGATTCTTAGGCTACCATCATATCAAGATAGCATAGGAAGAAAGATACAAGACCACGTTTGCGACAGAGTGGGGATCCTACCAGTACACAGTCATGGCATTTGGATTGAAGAGTGCCACAACAATATTTTCTAGAGTAGTCATCGTCGCGTTTAAGGAATTCATCCACCCGTTTCTCTAGGCATACCTGGATGATTGGAAAGTCTATAGTTTGTTGAAATACCATGTAGAGGTCTTACCGTTGATGTTATAAATATGTAGGCAGTGCCAGATATCATTAAACATAAAGAAATGCATATTTGGAACACTGTTTGGGATATTATTGGGCCAAATAGTATGCAAACAAGGTTTACTAGTAGATCCTGCAAATATCGTAGTAATTGTTAACTTACCACCACCAAAAATAGTCCATTAACTTAGAGAGACATTAAGACACACAGGGTACTATAGAAAGTTCATCAAAAGATATGCGCAGATTACCGTGCCAATGGAAAAACTGTTAAAAAAAGACAAAAAGTTTCAATGGAACGACGATTATCAACACAGTCTGGATACGCTGAAAGAGAATATGGTCATCGCGCTGATGCTAGTATTTCCAAACTGGGAGAAGACATTCCATGTCCATGTAGATGCATTAGCCATAGCACTTGGAGCTATCTTGGCACAACCAGGAGTGGGAGACCTGGATCACCCTATAGCATTTGCGAGCAAAAAATTATTTGAATCAGAACATAGCTATAACACTACAGAGAGGGAAGGCCTAGCTATGGTCTATGCACTAAAGAAGTTCAAAATTTTGGAAGAGCGCCTTAAAAATCTAATTTGTTGGATCTGGAAAGCAATAGATATGAGCCATCAGGTCAAATGGTGTAATGATCTCCATCGTAGATCTGGGTAGGGAAAAGTCTAATTGGGTGGCATAGAATCAACCGTCGATCAGATTCATGAATCGAATTTGAACTATATATCTCATGGGATCATAACCCCGTGATAAGTGTGATTAATGATCTCATAATTATGGGATTAGTTTATCTAATCCCCTCATAATCCCTATCCCTAGAAGATCTCCAAACTTATATCACAAGTAAGGTTTGGCACCTAGTGTGTGGTGGCGACGTGGCACGCAACAGGTGGTCCACCTACCACAACAAGGAAAGGCCATGTGTCACCCTAAGGTAGTGCCACATGTCACGTAGTTTTGGTAGGATTGGACAAGTACCCTTGGGGGAAATGAGTGTTATGTGTCAACTGGTATGAGTGCCACGTGTCATTCCATGTATCCACAATTGCAGCTAATCTTGAATTGGGCATAGAGTTAGGAAGCAAAGAATTTGGTCACCCAGGGACTGAATGTTATGGTGCCCGGTAGACACTTGTCATAATGTGAATAAAGGCAGGTGGTAGCCTACGACAGGGCCATGTGTTCTGAGTGAAAAACACATACCGGATCTGGTGATTTGGGTCTTTTGAAGGATAGGAAAGTCTAATGGTCAGTGATCTGATATGACGTCAACAGATGTCACACAACCTATTCATGATGAACAACTGTTAGCACCTGACAGGGAGAGACGAGTGTGTTGTTATAATATGTAACCCACATCAGTTCACATAGGAAGTCCATGTGTCACTCAGAGGAGATGCCACATGTCACATTGATTTGGAATATTTGGACGAGGATCCGTAAGGTAGATGAGTGCCACATGTCAAGTCGTACGAGTGACATGTGTCATGCCAAGTTCCATGCCATGTGTCATGAAAAGTCATTATGTGTCATGATGTGTCTGCAAAGGATTCACTAAGGTTTCAAGCGTGGGTCTATTTGAGGTGAGGATCCATACAATGGCTCCATTAATTCCTGATCATTATATCTAAGGGGGGGCAATCGGACCCTGGACTGTCGGAGAGTTTTGATGTGTGGAAAAGTTAGAGGGCTTCGTATCCTGATGCCAGGTGGCTACATGTCACACCATGGGTAAAGATGGGTGTGATTATGAGTTAGAGTCATGTGTATAAGGCGTTAACTCATACTGGATCGGGGTATGAACCATGTTAAGTAAATATTGGAGAGTCGATGCCCCGATGCCTGATAGTCCAATAGCCTAGTGTGATGTGGGATTATGTCACTTAACCAAGTAACAATGGACAAGTGGTGTCATATGATGGGTTGTTGTACCCTCGGCACCAACGCATGTTGGATCGAGCCTTTCGAGGGTTATGTAATATGAGAAGGGTTGCGATTCCAGGACTTGATAAGTCGAGCGTCGGGTGAATGAGGTGGAAAGTACCACAAAATATCCCATAATAGTTTTCACATCCTCATAGGGATGACATGTCACAACATGGAAGTGCCACTTCAAATGGATATGGGTGACGTGGAGCCATATGGGTGCCATGTGGCATTATAATGGAGAAAGACCTAAAGCTTTAAAAATCCATAACTTTCGATCCGGAGCTCAAATTTGGACAACATTATAGTCATTGGAAATCTCTCGACGAGCAAAAGATGATGGCACACTTTTGAAGGGGTTTTGAGGTAGTTAAGGGTATGCAAAAAAATTAATACCCCATCCCTTTAAAGGATACTAAGGGGGTTGGGTGTGTTACATGCTCGTATTGTGAAATGTGTAAATGTCGAGTGTGTGTAGATATAGAATGATTAAAATCATTTGAATTTAATATTTCTCAGAAAAATTAATCTATTTAGGGTAATGTTATGCATATAATTTTTAATTAATATCATACAATTCCCATATACTCAAACATAATAGATTTGGACGAATTCAAAATCATTTAAAAGAATGAGTGCAGTACATGTAGTAGACACATCCAAAGGTCATCTACCAATGTTGGGACCATTAGAAATGGAGGTAGGTGAGTAAAGAGGATCCATGATTAGAGAAATTTGAAAATATGAACTCACTAAGACTATTTGACAATACGATAAGTTATGGTACGATATCAAAGCCATTAAATATCATTCAAGGAATCAAGGACATGGAATTGAGTATTCATAGGTTGTTGGTTAGGACTAGAGGATGAAGTGGAGGATTTCTTTACTAGTTTTAAATCAAACCAATATTGTAAGAGGAGATTGAAAATAATATTTGTAATGAATATCAAATAAAAATCAAGCATGTTTTTAAGGGGCCACTAAAGGCCCCTACCACCTAGCAAAGCTTAACTTCTAGATTTCTATTTCCATTGGCCATCTTTGGAAAATTGGTCCTCTTATTGTTTAAGGGAAGATTTTTTTGACTCGGTAGATTTCTATAAATGTTTATGTGCATTTTCATCATACTTGAATGTATGAAAATGTTATCATTGAATATTTAAGGCATATTCCCTACAACCAGAAAAAACAAAATTTAAAACATGTGTAATGAGATGAAAAACCTATTTTTTTATATATATATGGGGTTTGTTAATATACCATAGCTCAAATATTCTAAAAATCAATAGTTCATTCAAGATAAATCTCACTTAGATCTTAGGAGGTTAAATATCAACCTCATCTTTGGGGTTGATGAACATAAACTAGAAATTAAACTATAAGACCTAATCGTGCCTTCTCAATTTTTTTAATCTCTAATTCATTTCATTGATGGATGCTTATTATGTACCTAACCACAAAATCGTAATTAGGTATTATAATATATGCACGATATATTTTGTATGTATGCTCATAATTTTTAATAATCTTAGAATAATTGGTCTTTATTTGTCTTTATTGGCTCATATAAAAATATTTGTAAAATTTCCACTTTTATGTAATAAGGGCCCAATAACTCTTCTTTGTGACTTATATTTTAAGTTATGTGTCATTCCTTATTGATCCTTTCTAGAACACTAATTTATATGTTTGGATCTTAACAAAGGAGCTTCACCTAATAACATCCCTTTCTATTTTTGAATTTTTGAACATATGACTTAATCACCTAATCCACAAATACCAACATTGAAAATGGTTGATTGAACCTATGTACATCACATGGATGGAAAACTACATCACTTCTATGGAGCTTCAAAATATAAAAAAGAAGTTAAATTAATGGAACAATAGGGTTTTTGGGAACTTTTTGAAAAGGCTATTGGTTCTAGAAGCATAAATGGTAAATGTTTAAAATTAAATTAAATAAAGTGATATGAATCAACTGTTAAGGAAGACAAATTAGAAAAAAAAAATTAGTGGAAGATGTGAAAAGGAGAAAGTGATCTCAAGGTAGAAGTAAAAACTTCAATGGATAAAATATGGAGATATCCGCTATTTTTTTTTCCTAAATGAAGACAAACGAAAAGAGCTTAAAATAAAATTTCAAAATTTGTTCAAAAAAAATTAATTTTTTAATTAAAGTCTAGACTAAAACATGTAGAGAAGTAAAATATTTGAATATCTACTAGCTAAATTTAATAACCATACTTTTAACAACAAGCGTATATATTGATTAACATTAGAGATGAATCATTTAAATGAAAATATGAACACAAAATATATTATCATTGAGTGAAAAAGCACAAAGCTCAAAAATATTTTTTTTATTTAAAAAAAACAAACAAGTAATTAAGTATGGATGGACTCCCTACTAATTTCTATAAAAGATGTAGAATTTGCAATGCATCCAAATATAGTATTTAGTACCATGTATATAATAAAAAAACAACTATTTTGTCACAATTATAAATGATATGATTAATGAAATTATAAATAATATGATTCATGAAATTGAAAAATTAATACTTAATTAATCAATATATCAATGACAAATAATTTGTTTCAATTTATTCCATAAATGTTTTGGACAAAACTTAATGAAATTATAAATAATATGATTCATGAAATTGAAAAATTAATACTTGATTAATCAATACATTAATGACAAATAATTTGTTTCAATTTATTCCATAGCTTTGGACAAAACTCAGCTTTGAATTCCCTTACTTATGGACAAAACTCAGCTTTGAAATCCCTTACTTCACCATACTATTGAAAATCTTCATCATCTATTTTGAATTTAAGTATGTACCATCACTTACTCAAAAACTGATATTTTTGCTTTAAAAAAAACAGGCTTTGTATAAGTCTACAAAATTTGGTTAAAAATAAGTAATACAGATCCAAATCAATTCCTTACTTTGGAAAGGGGTTGGTCCCAATGCAAGAGTATCTCGACAAATGTGGGTATCTATGTCCATAAATGAATAGTGCAAGAACATGGGGACAAGGAAGCGTGGAAGAACCCGTCGACTTGTGATATAAGGACTTAGCGCATCCCGACAAAGGATAGGTATCTATTTTTAGAAGGTGACGTAAATGCCCTTCATGCCATTAGTCAATAACGATATTAGTAGGTGATGTTCTTTTAAGGAGTTACTTTTACGACATTAGAAGGTGAAGGTGAGTAATATTGATTGATTTTGTTAAATAGTATTAAATGTTGTGGCAGGTGCATTATAAACTGTTAGATCTGAATTGTTATGTAGTATTGAATGTTGTTTAGGTTGAATTATAAACAATCAAATTTTAAGTAGTTAGATCTGATTTTTAGATTTAAATTGCTTTCATATCTGATAGGAGTTAGATCTGATTTTTAGATTTAAATTGCTTTCATATCTGATAGGAGTTAGATCTGATTTTTAGATTTAAATTGCTTTCATATCTGATAGGACTTATAATCCACCGTTGTCAGATTATAAATAGATTTAAATTGCTTTTAGATCTGACCACTTATAATCCAGCTGTGTATCAACATTCAATACAATCCCTGTGCCAACATTCAATACTCCATAGCACACTAAATATCATTCAACTTAAATTGAATTCATATTATTTATGAAAAAACCTCATTACTAATTATTAATTTATTGAGATGGGATGCGTATTCCGTTATCTTATTCCGTGAGACAAATCAGTACAATCCATCGGCAAGAAACTCTATATATACCAATTACACTAACGAAATTCTACAGCACAAATTTCAGTTCATTATTTTGAGCTATCTTTGTAGGTCAAAAGGGCTTATATCATATAAGCGAGCACGAATGTCTCATGTTTCTGTGGTACCGTTGGCTTGCAAATTGTGCATGTCCAGATCGATGACCAGTTCTACTGATGAGCTTAAGCCTCTCCCTACAACAATCCCAACTCGTGGGATGTGTGGGCGAAGGAAGTCTGTCACAACTTCCATGAGCATGAGTTTGAACACCGTTGTATCTGATAATGATGGTGTACAAAGACGCATAGGCGATTATCACTCCAACCTCTGGAACGATGATTTCATACAGTCTCTCACAACGCCTTATGGGGTGAGTAACTAGCTTCATTTCAATTTATTCATCTGAATATTCTTTCTTCACAATTAAATAATGGATTACTTTTTCCTCTAATTTACTGTATTTAATGCAATATGGGTCAGGCGCCTTCTTACGCTGAACGTGCTGATAAACTTATTTCGGAAGTAAAGGAGATGTTCAATGAATGTCTATGGAAGATGGAGAATTAATACTTAGAAATCGAGAGAGGGAAGCCATTGTACAAGATTCACACATAAAAAATAGTTTGTATTATTTAATAGATAAATGGAGGTTATATAAATAGCATGCAGATCACTGATTCCTAGCAATCTAGATCCTAAAAAAGTGGATCTGAGTAAACCTAGAAACTCACAGTTACAATAGTCATAGTTGAAACTCACAATTACAATAGTTACAACAGGTGTAAGCATTATTTCTAACATTAATGAATCCCCTCAATGATCTCATTCAACGCCTTTGAACAGTCGATAGCGTTGAATGTTTGGGAATGGATAAACATTTCAAAAATGAGATAAAAGCGTCCCTCGATTATAGGTCAGTTTCCACAGCTTTTTCATCATGTAGACTAGTAGGTTAATTCGGGAGCAATCTTTCTTCTAGA
>ML800538.1:94900-110192 GCA_009831015.1 Picea engelmannii
GAATATCTTTGTGTCTATATTTTCTGAGTTTTGCATATTGCTGATATTTTATTTCTGCGTTGAAAACGATGTTCAGAATCCTCATGTTTCAGTTCTGAAATTTATTTTCTGTTAAGTTTTTTAGATGCTGAAACACCGCTGTGAGTATATGCTGAAACACCAGGCTGTAGCATATGCTGAAACACAGTGCTGAGTCTTATGCTGAAACACCGTTGTGAGCAGATGCTGAAACACCAGGCTGTAGCATATGCTGAAACACAGTGCTGAGTCTTATGCTGAAACACCGCTGTGAGCAGATGCTGAAACACCAGGCTATAGTATATGCTGAAACACAGTGCCGAGTCATATGCTGAAACACCACTGAGTATATGCTGAAACACTAGGCTGTAACATATGCTGAAACAGTGTTGAAACTGAGTTTGGCATTTAAATTTGACTGAAAAATCAGCGAGACTGAAACTGGGTTGGGATTTTGAAAAAAAATAACATTACTCTCATCCTGCAATCTTATGCATCATTGACGACATAGTTATGTGATGGATTCACCACTCGACCGACAAGTTTGGGATCCCCATCGTGGTTTTCTTCACGACCGGAGAGTTCGCCTGGTCACTCAACCACTGTTTCTTTAAGTACACATCGCAGAAGAGCGTGGAGCGAGACGACGAAATTTTTGACATCCTAGAACTGAGCTTCGACCTCAAGCTGTGAAAACAGACATTAGTCTGGTGCAGCGAGATCCCGATTATTTTCCTAACGGAGGACATTAACTGGAACAAGGAGGGTTGGGACATCCTGATTAATACATTTTACGAGCTCAATTCCTCGAAGATCAATCACATCAAGAGCCTAACCATGAAACCTATGTGGAGCATAGGTCCCATACTCTCTCATATTAGCTTATTCAAACACCAAGGTTGAACCCAAATCTCAATGCATTTCAAAATACAAGTACATTTTATACAAAACGTGAACTCATAATGGAAAAAAAAAAAAAAAAGCAATATTACCATACAAATAAATTTTAAAATGAGCGAGTTAATCCATGAACAAATTCAAATTTTTTGGTTTTCTTTTTATTTTCATTTAAATAAAGTTTTACCTTAATTTTTTTAAGTCCATGGCTAGTCTTCAAATATATTAAAATTTCTAAATTCTTTTTTTTATAAAGCTTGATTAAACCAAATAAAACTATAACTTTTCACAATTTTTTAATATATTTAAATAAAAAAATTCTTAAAAAATAAATATATTTATTTATTAACCTATTTTATTTTTTAAATAACAGAATATGTGTTTCCTTTTTGGAGCCGGTTTAATGATTTATGTGTTTCTTTTTAAGAGGTCACCGGTTCAAATCCAAAATGAGGTGAAGTATGTACATCTCTATAGACTTTAGCAATCAAATATCCCTAAACAAAATGTTCCTTTTTCACAAATAAAAAAATCTCATACACTAATTTAATGTTTGGCTTAATAATAACTTTAAAATTAAATTATTATTATTATTACAATCCTATTATCTAACAGCAGTTTGATTTTTCATCTTTTTCCAAATAAAATTATCACATCACTTGTTTTTTCCATTTAACTAATTCTTTTATGAGAAGGTTACATAACCCTAAACAAACTATATATATATATTACAATCAAAATGATGCCAAAATAAAATTTGATAAAAATAAGTCTCTAACAATAATAACATACCACTCACTTATAAAATTAACCCATATAACCAACCCCACCCTCCTTAGTTTTCATCCTCCACTCTTTTGAACAAATCTCTAATTTCATCTCTTCTGCAATAGCCATGTTATCCAGGTACTTTGCCTCATCCTTCGGATCTCCTCTTCATCACTTGGCGGCCGTTGCTGCTGCAAAACTATCCCCACCATTTCCACATATTGTTTTGTTAAAACAATCCCTGCTATCTACATCTACTGATGGTGGTAATGACAAGCCCACGGGATACCCAAAAGCGGAGAGTACCTGCCCCATGCCATATTTCTTACTGAACGAATGTGGGCTTTACCAGTCTGAGCTCTCAACAATCCTCAAAAGAATGTCATCCTTGGGCCGTACGGGATCCACTCATACAGCCAAACAAGCGGTTCAGTTCCTGAGAGATTCAGGGTTTACAGAAGACCAGGTAAGAAAAATCATTACCAAAAACGCATATATTATTACTCTCAACGTTGATCGACAGTTGAAACCCAAGTTTGAGTTCATTAAAACGTTGGGTTTCACTGCAAATGCCATTTCCGGCCTACATAGATTGCTTAGCAGCAGTCTAGAGAAAACTGTGTATCCCAACATCCAGTATCTTCAAAACCTGTTCGGATCAGAGGCTGATATCTCCAAGGTTTTGAAACAGGCACCTGAGATTCTGGTTAATAGTAATGGGCCTGAATATTTGGAAAAGAAATTAAAGCATTTGGCAAGTTTTGGCCTCCTGGAAGATGAGATCAAGGAGCTTGTTTGGAGGAACCCACGCGCACTAAATGTTTCCATGGAGAAGGTGCATAAGAACATGGAATTTTTCATACATACTGCAGGAATTCCTGCAAAGATTATTTTGTCAAAGCCTTACCTCCTGAATTACAGTAGTTTGGAGTGTAGGATCAAGCCTTTCCACAAGGTGTTCAAATCGATAAGTGCAATGCAACAGTGTTTCAGATAAAGAAGAAGTGAGAAGGGCAGTGACCATGCTTCTGGCGGAGGAAGAAGGAAAAACCATGAGAAGGAAAGCTCGGGAGCTGAGGAAGCATGCTAAAATGGCTGTGAACAAAGACAGATCTTCATTTACAAACTTGCAGGATTTTTTTGGTGACATGCAACAGCTGCACCAAAATAGAGATGGGATGTCGGAATGCATTCTACTGTTATCAGTTCCAGCATCGGGGTTTCCATCTCCTCCACTTGAGGCGGGGGATTGTTATTTAGGGAAGCGTTGGGTTTAAAGGTCGTGGGGGGAATTTTGAGGAGGAACAACTGGCGAAACAGAGGCACTGGGGAACAAATCTCTGGCAGGAACAACTGCCACACTGGAACTGCAACCAACGGTTTATGTTTACAGGGCTTGAAGGTTGAGCCTAAACCAGTAGTTTAGGTTGACAGGTTTTGGGTAAAACCTATCAGTATATATTCCTTCCGCGTAAAAATAAACTCAAGTAATTTGGATGTAAATCACAATTAAAATAGATATTTAAAAAAAAGTTTAAGATTTTCCTCCATTGATTCAAATCACAATTAAAATAAAGGCTAGAAATATATTTAATATGTTTTATTTGATTATTTTTATGATTTAGATAAATCACAATTAAAATAAATGTGAGAAATATATTTAATATATTTTATTTGATTATTTCTACAATTTAAGTGAGAATAATATGATTTAGGTGAGAATAATTAATGTTATGAGATTTTTATATATTTAATATGTTTTATTTGATTATTTTTATGATTTAGATAAATCACAATTAAAATAAATGTGAGAAATATATTTAATATATTTTATTTGATTATTTCTACAATTTAAGTGAGAATAATATGATTTAGGTGAGAATAATTAATGTTATGAGATTTTTTAATGTTATTTTTTTCTAAATTATGTATGAAATTATTTTTAATTTATTCCTTTAAACTCTTATGTTTTGTCATTTTTTATTTATTAAGAATAGGCATACTATTTATATTTTAGTTTAATATAGAAATTACAACATAAACCCAATTCCATTACCATTAATAATTTTACAAACATGTTGGCTAATGGACAATTTCCAAGAAAATAATTGAATAATTAATTTCAATAAATCTCTCTCTATATATAATGTATAAAGTCATGAGCATCTCTCATGTTCACTAGAGAGATGTTGCTTAATGGATAAAAATTTTGACTTTGTCAATAGTAGTCTGTTGCTTAATGGATAAAATTTTTGACTTTGTCAATAGTAGTCAGTAGATAAAGTTTTGAACTGGTCAATCGTCATATATTCGATGATTAGTAACTTGGTCAATCATCGTATATTCGATGATAAAGACACTTTCGTCGGTTATTCAACGAACGTTTTTTTTTAAATACAAAAAAATGCAAGTAAAATCCGACAGTACAACTGATTTTGTCGGCACTGATAGAGTAAGGCATTGGTTTTTCCACCCATATGTAGTAGTGATTTTGTTCATGTATTGGGTTTGTACAACAATTTGTATGTTTAGATTGTGACAATCATACTTGAATATTTCTGGAAAAGAACCCTACTTATCATTGTAAAATGATTCATAATGATGTTCAATACCACTATGTGAGAGACATGTTTGAAGACAAGAAGATGTTGCAGGTGAAGGTTGAGACTTTGAAGAATGTTGCAAACTCATTGACAGAGTCTATTAGTACTGAGAAGCTCTCTTGGTGTAGAGAAGCAATGGACATTTCTCCCTTGAATTGTTGATCTCATAAAACTTGGGGCCCTTATTTTCAAATAAAAAAACAAGTGGGAGAATGTTGGGAATGTGTTATATTATTTACATGGTTATCTCCACATGGTGGGCCTACCTAGCGGTTTGAGGGAGGAGCCCCTGACAAAAAAATGTGGGTTTTTTTTTGTCTACTTTTTGACATGTTTTGTGTTTTATGTCCAATGGATTTTTGTCCCATTTTAATCTAATTCTTGTTAAAGGATTAGGGTTGTAATCTAATTTAGGTTAACAAATTAGGGTTTGGATGATGTGGAATATCTAAAATGAACAAACTTTATTTAAGCCTTGAGAAATGTTATTATTTTAGACCTATGTTGTGGTTTAGTCATGGCATTGATTTACCTATAGTAGGCCAGATACCCTACAAGGATCCCTTGTAGTGGTTTGAGGACATGTTCATGAAACTATATCCTAAGAGTATTCATGGGTTGTTGGGGTTGTTCATGGTGCTTTAGCTCAAAAATCGTTATTTAGGGAACATGGATATTATTGTTCATCCATAACCTTGGTTATACCTTGAGACCCATTATTGGTTCACAAATAACCTATTCATGGTGATGATATCATATTTGGAGGTCAGTGACACCCTAGAGACATCATATATGGTGGATCGAGGACTCTTCCATGGTGTTTTATCCGATGCCAAAAGGTTGATCATTGGAGGCTATTGTTTCCATCCCTCAACTACGATTAAGCACTTGAGAGCCATTCATGATTCCCAATATCTCATATTAGAACCCATATTTAACTTATATGGAAAGGATTCCTTCCAAGATCATATCATAGTTTCTAGGTATTATTCATGGTGTTTTCACTTGAGAAGGTTCAATTTAGACTTAAGGTTATTGTTTCCTCCCTTGACCAAGTTTAATCCTTAACAATCATTTCTAGTGCAAAAAACTTAATCATCGCATATGTATCCTACTTAGAGGCCTACAAAGAACCCCTACAAAGTAAGCATGTCTTGGTTCGAGGTCTTATTCGAATTTCTTGAGGTTGAGAATATTCAACAGTATATTGAGGCACATTTTTTCCTTCCTCAACCAGTGTTGAGGCCCTGTGACCCATCCTCAATCCACCTCATAATGGCATACATATCTAAATATGATGCCAAAAAACACTAAAGAGTGTGTGTGTTGTGTTTCACACATGTTCATGGAAATTAAGATTTAGAAGCTATGTTTAGCACCAGAGGCCCAAGTAGTTTCATCCCCTAACCATGATGCTTGATATAAATAATATTAATTTAGGGTTTAAGCCTCTTATTTTCCCCTTACCATGTTTAGGCCTCAAGACCCATTTCAACTACACAAAATCTAGTCATGTCACCCACATCCCACTTAGATGCTAATGAACCCCAGCCATTATCCTAAGAAATATTCTTGGTGTGTGCCTAAGAAATGATAATGTTTAGGGATTATGGTGTGGTTTAATATGGTGCATATATCCCTTTAATAGGATAGAGATACCCTACAAGGATCATGTTAGCACTGAAAGTCACACTTTGACTACTAAAGTGTAATCTTAGCACCCATCAGTAAGTTTTAAAGATAATTTTTTATGATAAGATGGAGAATGGATAACAACTCAGTAAAATAGTGTCAATCAGACTAAGTTGCAAATAAAATGCACCAACAAATGAGGTTTTGAGAAACTTAGATCAATATTTAAAGAATAATATGGATACGTGGAAGACTTCAGTAAGAAAGGTGAAATACATCTACCATTCACATCAGGTAATACTAGTAGGTATATGAAGAAAATCTTCTGAAACAATAACTTCTTAAATAAAAAAGGAAACTCTGATAAAATCATAAACAACATCACAACAAGTCATTCATTGAAATACATATACAATTAGATCAATTGAAACCTTCAACATACTGCAAATCAGAGTAAGACAGAAACAAGATGACAGGGAAAAATATTGATTTCTATTAGACAAAAAGTATCAGGTCTAGTACATAAAATCCGAGATGTCTCTGTTACATACACAACATCAAAATATGAGTCTCATCTCAACCATTCAACCCTTTCTCGGTCTTACTATGCCTATCTTATATTCTGGACTATCAATTACATCTTTACTAAGTAACCACTTCTGCATAGGATTATATGCCTACAAGTGGTGTGACTACAGTTGTTCAATAAAAAATAAAAAAATGTTAAATTCTAGGCTAATGTTGGCAACGTCCTTAACATCTTCCTTATGGATGATGAAGTGTGTCTTTTAACACATCTTCCTTTGGTAGGTGGCTTCCCATATTACAACTGACCTTTAGACAATTGTCATGTATTCATGTAACCATTTGGCAGCTGCTTATTCCTTCAAAACTTCCAGAACAAGATTTCATAGCACAGTTCGCAGCACTTGTTAGGAACTTTCCTATAGCAGCTTATTGCATTTAATAAAACCAAAAAACATCCCAAAAACTATCTCCAGTGACACTAACTATTATAATAACATATGATCATGATATATTACTTAGAAGATAATACCCCAGTATCTAAAAATGATTTATCAAGCATGGCCATCCTCAAAATTGCAAAATACAAAAAACAGGAAACTGTCAAAAATGATATGAGTTAAGGTGTTCAACTTCTTTATTTTCTAACTCTCGAGCTCCTCCTGGTAGCAACTTTAGCCAAGATATCTATATTTTTCTTAGCTAACTCCTCTTTGAAAGGTTGTAGCTCTGCCTTTAGTTCTCTGAGTTGTGCCTGGTGAGCTCTATTCTATCTGTAGAGGTTTTTGAGCTGCCTATGGAGGGGAAGGAACCTTTTGGCTATAAATTTGGCTTTGTCAATAGTTTCATGATACATGTCCATTACTCCCTTAATATTCTTCTTTGCAACCAATTCCCCCTTCTTCATTTCATCAACTTCATCCCTTGCCTCTTTAAGTTGTCTTTTGAGCTTCTTAAAAGTATGATTGCTCTCTTTTGGAGGAGTAGCAATGTCAATAATTTCAAAAGGCTCTCCAATAGTTATGGATTTACCTTTCTTCTGGATTGAAACTCCTACTGTATCTTCCTTCACATGGATATCTTGCGTGGCTGCTACTCTGGTAAGAGGCCTCCTAGATTTGACCTTGTCATTTGCACTGGGTGAAGGAAACACCAACTTTCTACCTCTTAGGCCTGTGGTTTTTCCTGAAGGGACCTTCATTGGAGTGGGATATGGCATAGGTGGATATTATCTCTGTGAAGACTATGAAGGTCCTCATCCTTCATGATCCTTTGTTACTTTATCATCTCTAGCATCCTTAGTGCTCTTTTTTTTTTGTTCATTTCTGAATATACAGTCTTGTCAATATGGAGAGGGCTTTGCATTTTAGACTGTGGAGTGGGAGAAAAATTTAGCTGGAAGTGTGAAGAAATAATGAATTCTTCCAAATTAATGTTTTTCTTTCTCAATTCCTCCATCACCAGCATATTTATAAGGTTTGAATGGAATAAAATTGTCTCAACTGCTTTCGATTTAGCTTGGACCATGTCAGACATTTTTCCAATACTTCTAAACAGGTAGAAAGCGAGATTCATGGCCTATTTACCTGTGAAGTGTAGAAGTAGCCTTATATGGTATTGACATATCATGTTAAATATCCCTTCACAGATGAAATATATTTGAATTACCTTCAACATCTTATCAAAGCCCTCCAGAATGTGATTTATGGGCACTCCCTTTGACAAATTGTCCCCTTGGTATTCTAGTTTGAGGAATTCCTTGGAGAAAGAACCATTTAGGGTCATGGCCTTGAACCATCTCTCACTAGTTTTAGGTATCTCATTTTTTGTTGAGATGGACAATTCAGACACCTCAAACTCCAATATCCCAACCTTAGTTTTGGTCCCATCGAAGTTAAGTGAAAACTCCCTAGCCACCTCTAAGTTCTCTCTTTGCATTTTCTAACAAACATTAATGCATCCTACTCTTTAGAAAACTTTCCTGATCAAGGGTTCAGAATCAAAAAATTTCATCTCATAGGGATTTGTTCTCACAATTGCCCCTTCTTTGTGAGCCTTCCTTTGTTGCGAACTATCCATTAATGTTGTTTGAAGAAAACCTTACCATAAGATTTAATGATTTATATAGGTGAAACAGGAGAAAAAAAGGATTAGGGTTTTAATGGAAAGACTTTCTGATCCAAGTGGATATTGGTGGCCACCCACCTTTTCCAAGTGGCTCAAAACAATTTTCTGGCAATTTTGGTAATTTACTATTTTAAGCAGTTTTTAACTTCCGAGACCATTTTTAGGGCCTAAATGAAGGTTTTTTGGGATCGAGCTTCTCAATAATAGTTGAAGGCTCTAATTGAGCCCCCTAAATGAATCTCCTCTATGATACATTTCCAACAAGCTATCGTGCACCCCAAACGGAGATTGTATGCCAAAGTTATGCCCTCGGGAAGTTGATACACCAAACTACCCAAAATGAGGTCCACACAAATGTTGGCTTTTCATCTTCTAGAGTTAGGGTTTTGGATTTTATTTATGATAAAAAGGCCTTTGGAGCCTCATTGTAAAATCATCTTCTTGCGAATGAGAGTAGTCGTCACATCTCTTCACAGAGATAAGCTGCCACCATTCTAGGGAGTCTTTTACTCTGTATTTTTACAGTCTTTGTACATTTTCACTCATTAATAGAAAATTGTGTATTATTGTATCTTTGTGTTTACGTTTGCATCTCTGATATATTTATGTTATATTATTGGATATCCGATATATCTCTGTACATTTATTTATTATATATCCACTCTCATTTTTTGCCGAAAATAAACTAGATCACTTTCCCAATAGGCTAGTTATGTGTAAAATTTTTGTACTTCTCAGCTCATTTGACCTCCAGGAATAAGACAAGGTATTTTTCAATCAGGAAGGAAAGGGGAAAGACTACTAAAAATTATCAGGAAGACAAGGGGAAATACTACTAAAAATTATCTTGAAGGGATATCAGAACAGATATTTGCAAAACAGGTTTTATCAACCCTGAACTTGTTCATAACATCACTACTCTTTTGCAAAACTCAAGTTGGCTTCCACATGTGACTAATTTTATAGTGCAGACTAGACAGGAGTGTAATTAAGTTGTTTGATCTTGCAGAAGACATGATTTGTAAAAGGTGTTGGAACAGAGGGTTCGTAACGCTGGGTTTGATTCACAGAGTTCATAGCGCCAGGGAAGGGGTTTTGAAACGCTTGGGAAAGATGAGAAAAGAAGGAGAAATGGATTAGTGGGAAAGGTGGCCAAAACCCAGGGATACTTATGGATTAATGAGAAAGGTTCAGATCACATGAAAATGGTTTTTGAAACTTGTTAGCAGATAAATGAGATAGTTCGTAGCGCTTGTCACCAATTCGTTGCGCCCAAAAGGAAAAATAGCTAACAATCCCTTTCCCGACCTTCAAATAAGGTGAAAATTATCATGGAGTACCTAGTGGCCTTGAGTTGAAATCTAGTATCTTTGAATTTGCATAGGGGAGCTTGTATATTGTCCAACCTCCAACTCTCCTCTATAGCCAGTTCACAGTACCGAGTTCGTAGTTGTTGTTTGCAGCACCAGGGTCGCATCATCGAGTTCGTAGCTGTTGTTTGCATACCAGGGTCGTAGCATCGAGCTCAAAAATGATTTGTACACTTGGATAAAATAGTTAAAATCCTTTATGAAATAATCCCTGGACATTGGTTTAAAATATTAGCTGTGAAAACAAGGATATATTCATTGACACGATCCATAAATGCAATGATGGAAATGTATGCATGGTGTAACTTTGAATGCGCTGCGAACTCTCCTAGTGAGTTGGCAGTGTAAAGATAAAAAATTATTTGACATCTAAATGGGAAAAGGTGACAAAAGGAGGGGTCTGCGTACATCATGGAGGAGGTGACATGTCAGGGTGATGATGGAGAAATTGAAAGATGTGACTCGTGAAGGCTTTATCTGACTTGTTATGATAGCAAGGCATAACCCAATGACTCTAGACCAAATCCAAAACTAACCTTATCTTATTTACATCAAAAATTGAAAAATGGCTATAGCAAAGGGACATAAAAACCTAAAACTTAATGAAAACCTATGACTCAAAATCAAAACTGAAAAGATTTTTGACCCTTGTAATTTTATGTGATAACAAATCCCATGTGGTGGTTTAAGGATATGTACATGGAATTATATATCCTTATAATATTTATGGTTTTTATATGTTATTCATGTTGCTTGATATCGAAAAGCTTCATTTCAGGCATAAGTCTCTTGTTGTCATCACTTGAACTTACTTATACCTTGAGACCTATTATTGGTTAATAACTAACATATTCATGGTGGCCATATCCCACTTGGAAATGCATGATACCATATATATCTCATATGTTTTAGTTCAAGGACTCATCGATGGTGCTTGATCCAAAGAAGCAAGTCTTAGTAGTGGAGTTTGTTATATCCCTCCCTTGATAATGGTCAAGTAACAAGACCCATATATTATTCCCAAGACCTTGTAATCACAACCATATTCAACTTAGATGCTAAATAATCCTTCTACTAGAGGGCTCATGTTGAGTTTTTAAGGTGTTTTTCATGGTGCTTGAGCTCGTGAATGTTGAATTAGGGCTTAAGGTCATTGTTTTCACCTAAAAACTTTTATGCCTCGAATCTCATTTCCATTTCAAAAAACCTAGACATGGTGCCCATATCCCACTTAGAGGCCTGCAAATAACCATATAGAGGAATTTTGTGTTAGTTAAAGGATTTATTCAAGGTTATTGAGCTTGAGAATATTTAACAATATTGCGAAGAAATTTTTTCTTTGCTCAACCATGGTTAAGTCCCCAAAACCCATCCTCAATGGGAAAAACCTTGTAATGCCATCCATATTCAACTCCAATGTTATAGATTCATTAGAGAGGTTCTTTGTTGTTATTTTTTGGTCTTGTCCATGGTGATTGAGTGAAATAAGCTACGTTTAGGGCCTAAATCCCAACTGTTTTCCTCACCTAAGTATGGTGCTTAGGTTCAAGAAGGTTCATTTAGGGATGAAGCATTACATAAATTTTGAGGTAAAAAATGGGCCTAAAAAATATGTGCTATGAACATAAAATTTTAAAAAACTAATAGGATTCAATATGGTGATGTCAACCATAAGGGTAAATAATTTTGGATGGAAAGAAATAAAACTACTCTTTTAAATAATTTTTTCAAACTATTTCCTTATAGGTTTACTAAAATTTCAAGTGTATGTTCTTGTTGTATGTGGACCTAAATTCTACATCCAACAAGTACCCACACAAGATATGTTTAATGGACATGTATTTCGAGTGTATCTCATTGTGGGTCTACTAAATGAACGCAATTTGGGTACTTGTTAGATGTGGAATTTATTTTTTCTTCCACTAAGTTCCTACACTTGAAATTTGAGTAAACCTATAAAGAGATAAGTCAAAAAATCATGACTACTTGTTGTCTCATCATTAATGGGTACCAACCACCCAGTGGGCCTTAATTACTAAAGAGAACCATTTTCATAGTATGTAACTACTCACTAACCATATAATGGACCTTATTCAAATAAAATTACCTTGTACATTAATTGATTAACTACTAAGTAACCAAGGTATTGAAGTTAGGGTAGACCCTAACATGTCATCCCCTTCAAAAGTAGTGTTGTCTTCAAGGCTAGAGGTGCATAAATTATTGTAAAATTGTTGCTTGTTTCCAAGTGGCATCATATGGATGAATATATTTCCCTTGGAAAAAAAATTCTTATATGGTGTGTTGGCATATTTGATTTTCTCTCATGGACAATATTTCTTCCATCTAGATCCAAATTAACCCTTCTTCATCAATTTCTAGGAGGTTATACTAATATTAGCAATTTGACCCCACTACCTTCTTCAAACAAGACAAATGAAAGACTGGATGGATCACGGAGTGGGATGGAAGAGCCAATATATAGGAAACTTATCTAATGTTTTGGAGGATCCAATATATTCCATAGAATATTTTCATGAGCTTTCAGTGGACTCTAACTTTGAGAGAGGTATACTTGTAAGGTTGAATGTGAAGAAGCACCTAATCCCCTTCTGCAAAAGAATAATATAAGTATTGGTAGTCAATACATTGCTTCATGTGATTTTGATCCATCACCATATTGTCCTTAAGTATGTATAGGATGGCCTCTCTAGTGTGAATCATGCAATATATTACTTGAAACATGGATGTTCCTAGTAAATATGAATCCACTGAAAGGGTATCTGGAAATAGACTGCTTCATATGATGCCATTTTATTAGAACCATGGTAACTCATATTATACCACCATTATACAAGGGGTATCCACTATTCTCATCAGTTCTACCTATCTTAATCAAAGCATCTCAAATATTTTTTCAAGAACTTTTTAACCAGTTTTATTTAACCATCAATTATAGGATGATAATTTGTGTTCATGTTAAATTATGTACCTTGGAGTTTAAAGAACTTATTCCAAAATTTTCTTGTGAATGTGGGGTTGTAATATAACAGAATGTTAATGGGAATAACATGTAACTAAAAAATATTGTCCATGAAAACCTAGGCAACTATGCAAAGTGTAAATGGGTGCGGTAGGAAAAAAAAGTGACTATATTTGGAAATCCAATCAATTACAACCACGATGACTAATATGTTGCTTAAGGTTGGAAGGTAGACACTAAAATCCATAGAAATTTTAGTCTATATAGTGGTTGGTACTAGTAGTGGTTTCAATTCCCTCAAACTATTAACTATCTCCCCGTTGTCCCATTCACAAACATCAAATGATGGTACAAAAGTCTAGATGTATTTATTAATTCCTTCCCAAAATAAAGGTTTCTTAACATGTTCATAATATTTATGAAATCCAAAGTGACCCGTGGTAGAGATAAATGAAACTCCTTTAACATTTGTTAATGGAATTCTAGGGACAAAACCCATCCCTCTCTCTTTTTTGTTCAATATCTTAGTTGTCTAAAGTTAATTAAATTTTTCCAAAATATTGCACTTATGACAGGATCTTCAAATTTGTTATATTGAAAATGCTACTAGAAATTATACACATCATTTTACGTATTTAGACTTTATTCTTTATGATCAAACATGGAACCTGTTGGTTTTTGTTTAGATAAAATTCCTAAATTTGTTCATATGTATCTTTTGTTTTTAAACTTTAGTAGTGCCCAACATTGTAGAGGGGACATGAAATCCAAGATGGTAATAAAGTTAAAGTGTTAGATCCATATGATGTTGTTATTTCCAATATTAGATGAATACATTGACTTTCTATAATCCATGGAGTTGTATTAAATCCTAAACAAGATAATGGAATTATTATGAAGGTCACAAGTAACATCCCCCTTCCATATGAAGATAAACTCGATGGATATAAACACTTGAAAGATAAGGAAGGAAGTATATCAAAGAGATATTTTAAATATTTGAAAAATATGTAGATGTTATTCATATGGTTCTCTAGTTTGATAAAACATACCTTGATGTGGTTAAGTTCATGGAGAAATCATTTATATAACAATGAATCAATTGGATGTTGATTTTCGACATGCTCTAATGTCATGTTGAAATCCTCTTACTCCAGCACCTAGGTATCTTGTTATCTAGTTATTTCCTTACCACAAATTAGATTAGCAACTCACAAAAAAAATACATTGTTGGAATATTCAACTCAAATAAAGATAGTGGAAGAAATACTGAAAACCAACTCATGCAGACATAAAAACCAATATTTTTAGGTAGATACCCCTCAAAAAACATTGGAGGGAAAACAAGTGTTGAGATGCTTTTATTATGATAAAATAAAGGCTCCCGTAATAGGGATAATGTCCCATTGAGAGAAATACAACTACATACAAACCTGGACAAGTCTAATATGTTGTATGACCCAGATCTAGCACTCTTTTTTAGGTGTATGTTCCTTTCCTTAAGTAATCCTTCATATACACGTCTGTCTCCACAGATGCCTACATACACGACCTCAAGGACTATACGACAAACTCTTTATGGATCAACCCTTTCCTGTGGCTTCGCTCTACTGAAACCCACTTTTGGTTTCCTCTATTCTTTCTTCTCCTTGACTTGATCTCTAGATGAAAGTCCTTCTCCACCTATCCAATATCTCCTTGAATCGCATTCCTTCGTGATCCAATCCTTGAGAAAAGTTCCTTTTTTTCTCTCTCAACTATAAGAAAAAGTTCTTATTTGCTTCTACACTCTTGAATGACATCACACTATCAAAATTCCTTCTTTTTTGTCTTTGTTTGAAAGTGTCTTCTCCTTAACCCTAGCCTCCCTTTTATAAGATTTATTTATGACCTAACCCTAATATGCAAAGTGATTGGTGATTGAGATTACTTCTCACCTCACTTGAGATCAATGGATAATATTAAATGATAATTACTTTTAGCATTTCCTTAAATAACTCAACTCATTAATAAAAGAGATTTAATTTAACAGTTCCTTTAGTTAAAGTAAATTATTAAGGTAGAAGTATTTATATGACTTCCACATGTCTAGACACTTAGACCTGTGTGGAAATACCTGTTGGATGCTACCAAACATCGACACTCACTCTTAGTGAGGAAGGTATTTCTTGAAGAGACACCTAGAACTGGTTCTCCCTCTAACCCTAGAACAATGCCACACACATCATGATCCAGGTGGATATCGGTGGCCACCCACCTTTTCCAAATGGCTCAAAACAGTTTTCTGGCCATTTTGGCAATTTACTATTTTTAGCAGGTTTTAACTTCCGGGGCCATTTTGAGGGTCCAAATGAAGGTTTTTTGAGATC
>ML800538.1:116104-130271 GCA_009831015.1 Picea engelmannii
GGCCCCCCCCCCCCTCCTTGTTAAAGTTAGGATGGTTGGGGGGTCCGTAAAATATTACGGCCGCCGATTTTAATTTTGGGGATGTGTGCGTAAGGTGCACGCTTTTGTTTTTTATTTTATTTGTTTTATATGCTTATTTTATTTATTTATTACCTTTATTTAATTTAAACTTTATTTTATTTTATTTTTATTTAACTTTTGTTGTTTTATTAATGTTTTATGTGTTTTTTGTTTTCGTTTTTGTTTTAGATTTTTTTAATTGTTTCATAATGTTTTTATTATGTTTTATATAGTTTTTATTTATTATATGTTATTGATGTTTTAATTAATTTAAATTTTAAATTGTAATCCAGAAGGGGGTAGGGTATGTATACCTTTGTAGACTTTACCAGTCAAATCGTTGGGCGGAGGGGGATCCCTTGTCCCACAAACAAGGGGGTATCATACACCAATTTGGTGTGCTAGCTTGGCTATGACCTTAAAAATAGATTATTATTATTATTATTATGTTGTTTTATATTTTTTTTATTAAATGGTTTTATTTTTTTAATTTGATTATTTAATTAATTATGGTTTCTTAGTTACAAACTTGGGGGTTCATTAATTATTAATTAATTATTGATTAATTAGTAATTAATTTATTATTAATAAGACTAACCTAGTTTTATTAATCTAACTACACTAATCTAATTAAATTAACACTATTATGCTAATTAGTGTTAAAAAATGTCACTAACCATTTATTATTAAGCTAATGTTTTTTATCCTAATCTTGTGTATTCATGTAGGGACAAAAATGGTGGAGGGTAAAAAAATGGAGGGTGAGGGCATGAAGGGTGCAGTAGGGTGATGAAGGATTGAGCGAAATGGATGGAGGGAGAAGTGAAATCAACCGAGGCCAACAAGCCAGATGTCTTCGTTACGAGAGCAATGCCACATAGATTGTTGAAGAATCAAGTCACCTATGATTATAGGAACCCAACATAGGCTCCACCTGGGGATGACATCTCTTTCGAGAGGTGACAAGAACCATAGAACTCTGAACACCTAGACCAGAGCCTTATCCATTGGGCCATGGAGTCACTGTAGCTACAATCTTCGAACTGAATCAAATTAAACTGAACATTGAACTATACACTATCAGCTGCAAACTCTATTGGAAACCACACAAAGGGTGCGGTAGGGTGATGAAGGATCGAGCGAAATGGATGGAGGGAAAAGTGAAATCGACCGAGCCCAACAAGCCATATGTCTTCGTTACGAGAGCAATGCCACATAGATTGTTGAATAATCAAGTCACCTATGATTATAGGAACCCAACATAGGCTCCACCTGGGGATGACATCTCTTTCGAGAGGTGACAAGAACCATAGAACTCTGAACACCTAGACTAGAGCCTTATCCATTGGGCCATGGAGTCACTGCAGCTACAATCTTTGAACTGAATCAAATTAAACTAAACATTGAACTATACACTATCAGCTGCAAACTCTATTGGAAACCACACACTGCTGAAAAAGATGCTCAAATGATTGATCTTATTCAAACTTATACCTACCCTACACTATTGATAATTGTTTTGTACTAAATGATACAATAATGTCAGTGCATCAAGCCAAGCAACTGCTCTAATAACTCTGCTCTTTCATTGTTATTAACTAGTATCAGAAATAGAACTTGCATGGGAAACATAGACTGATTTCCAACCTGATCTTCACAACGCAAAGCCCTGGGACTATGGACAATCACATAAACTTTAGGTATCAATGGGAATTCTGAAAAGAATAGCTCCTCCATATAGACATCTATAGGATCATGATAAACATGATTTATCTCCTGATATTCAAATTTATCCATAATAATACCATGACCTGATAATACACATATGCCATCTGTATCATTATGAAATATCTGATTTGTCTGTAGATTTTCTAATGAACTTTGAGAAGAAGTTGTTGTTGAATCAAACCATGAAAATGATTGTCTAACCATGTTTGTATCGTAAATTCTTTCAAGTCCATAATTGGCACATGAAACATGATCTTGACAACACAGGTCATCCAACAAATCAACTATTAGATCATGAAGAGAATGACATGACTGATGCATTGATTCAAATGAAATTTCTTGACTTTGTATGTATTTATCCTTCAACATATGCCCAAGAGTTTCCTTCAAAAAATGAAATGAATTAAAGACTAATGGCATAGAGTTATATTCCACTGATTCAAATTTTGTTTCGGACTCTGAAATTTCATCTGGAATTTGAAAGTCAAGGGAACTTAGTGGTTGTAATCCTGGATCTAAAACATCTTCCATGTCATCAATGGCATCCTTAACTGATTCATTAGAAGATTCTACATCTTCACTATTTACAAATTGTTTATAATTTTCTCTCATAAATTGAAATGAAGAGAAACATAAGGGTAGAGTCTTTCCACTTACTCTAAAATTTTATGCATTCTGCTCATTGTTGTCATAATTTCTATGCACGGGATGACTGCCATGTTTGAATTGCAATTGATCTTCTTCCTCCCAGCAATATGTTGTTGATTTCTTTGGAAAATCAATCTTGATTTAATCCTCATCGTATTTATCGTGCTTGGGTAGATCATCCATGAATGAAATGTCATCAAACATACACATCACATCAGTTGATGGCTCTTCTACAAGCTGAGCTGAAGTTTCATCTTTGACTACGTTGTGAATCGAATACATGAAACAATCATTTTCCAATCCATGATACCAAGGATGAGCTACAAAGTGTTTGGGAACAGTGACCCTTTCTTTCTTTATAACCAATGAAACATGATGCCCTTGAACAACAAGTTCATTTCCCATGATGACTTTATACATCATTTATTTCATTGTGCTGGCCAGAATGTCCAGTTTATCTTCTGAAGATTTCAACTACTCCTTTGTTATTTTTTTCCTTTCTTCTGCCTTTATCTTTGACCTTTTGATCCACAAATTTGCTTCCACACTAGTTGCACTATCTTACATCTCCTTGAGTGTAGTAGTGTTCATTTATCTTAGTTGAAATGCCATCTCCAGATCAAAGGCATCTGGGTAGTGTAAAAGAGCTAAACTAGGGGGAGGCTTTATCTCAGCAGGCATTGAATTGTAAACTTGGTTGAATTTTGTTGAAAACTGTTGCACTGTTTCTCCTGGCTATCATTTCAAATGATCATACGCTTCTAGAATGAGGAAATTATTTCTGTTGATCTCCCATTTGTCGAGGAAGATTTTTACAAACTGATGAAGATTGGGAATGCTTGCAACTGACAAACTTTTGAACCATTTCTTAGCTCTACCCTACAAAGATAAAGAAAAAAGCCTAATGCAGACATCATCTTCCTCAACCTCGAAAAGGTCAAGATAATTTTCAAAACCTTGTATTTGTTTTTCAGATGTGATATTACCATGTTCTCCATCAAACCTGGGAAGATGTTCATAATAATTGACAGGGAAATCATGGAGTATAGGAGGTAATACAAGAGGCTTGTATCTATCTGGAATATATACATGTGTAGGAGTATGTACAATGATTGTAAAACTTGGCTTGATCTCTTGAGGCTCCTCACGTTGAATTTGGTCAACATGAGTTTCAACAATATGATCTTAGATAGGTTCACAAAAAGGGACAAAATAATTAAAAATAAAACCAATTATGTCTTGGGTACAATTCCAATTTGCATACCTGATCTTTTCAGATTGTCTTTTCATGTTTCAGGTTCTTCCTCCAGTGGAGTCTTTGAAACTGATTGGAGTTGATTGGAGTCAGCAGGTGGATGATTCATCCTTCTTGTGTCTGATCATTGTCCACCATCAGTAATCAGATCTGGAGCTTGATACACTTTTCTGAGGAACAATCCCCAGTATGGTCGCCACTATGTTAGCACTCTGTAATTTTCCCAAGGCTGCGAAAGCAGTCACAAAGGTAACATCAAACAACTTGAAGTCTTGGATCTACTCCTCCAAGACTCAGAGAGGGCTCTCTCTGTCTGATATAGATTTGTTTACTCAGAATTTTAGGCTAGTTATAAGAGTACACATTTGTTTGTTTGTTTTGAATTGTTGGGTTGGAACAACAAGGGAAAAACCATTGGGCAATGGAGTCACAAGTTGGGGTTCAATCAAAGACAGGTTCTACAGACAGCCCTACAGGGCAAGGTAGGGACTCTTGTTGGATTCTTTGAGGTTGATTTTGGATTTGGAGGAGAATATGAGAGGACCAGGTAATAACGGGGCAATCAAGAATCCTGGAATTAACCATTGAGCAGAAAACATTGATAATTATGTCAAATCCAGAAACAGAGTGTATGTCTCAACAAATTATGTTCTTTACACCTCTTAGCATAATTCAGAATATGAATTACTTAAGAAATACAATGGAAACAAATAGCAGTGAATAAAATAACTTCACCACCAAGATTGACACATGAATCTTATAATTGTTGTGACTATATTATTGGATTGATGAACACAGGAGGCTATGTGAGCTGCTTTACAATCTAGATCCTATTCTATGAATAGGTCTCAACTGACCAACCCATATTACATTTGAATTATTAAAATATATAGAAATATTGTCTCCCAGGATCAGGAGGTTGAATTCAACAACCTGGCCAAAAATAGAAACAAATCCCTAAAAATCTTGAACTGTCTGCCATGAAAGATGGGTCGAAGTGCTGAAAATAAGGGTCAACTTAGACACTTGTATCTCCAAGAATATGACAGTTGTGAAAAAAATGAAATATTTTATTGTAGATGAGTCTGTCCTGAGAAAACACCTCTTTTGTTTTTTCAAAATTCATCTTCGTCTCTCCAAACCAACCATCGCAAAAACATGACAAGATCAGGAAAACCGGAAACCTGAAAAATGGTGCTCATATATGTCTTTGATTCTCTCAATTCTTGATACATGTGAAAAAACTGAGAGAGGTTATTGTTATTCATCCCATTGCGGAGAAAAACCTCTCTCGAGTTTTAAAATTCCCTCTAGTTTCCCCAGAAATACTCTTGGAAGGAAAGTGGTCAAGATGAAAAAAAACGTTTTAATTTTGGGGGAAAACGGTTTTGGAGGGGGATAGGTGGTATCCCAGACCCCCCCTGGGGTGTTAAGTGGTATTAATGGGGGGGGCGGGGGAGGGGGTCCAGTAGCACTTGGTGGTGACAATTTCCCAGGGGAAAACCACTTTTCCCGTACCCCCCCCCCGTTAAAGTTAAGATGGTCAGGGGGGTTTCGAAAAATATTACGGGCGTCGATTTTAATTTTTGGGATGTGCGCGTAAGGTGCACTTTTTTTATTATTATTATTTGTTTTATATATTTTTTTGTTTTAATGAAGGATCGAGTGAAGTGTATGGAGGGAGAAGTGAAATCAACCGAGCCCATCAAGCCAGATGTCTTCGTTACGAGATAAATGCCACATAGGTAGCTGAAGAATCAAGTCACCTATGATTATAGGACCCCAACAGAACCCACGTATGTATGTACATGTTGCTACAACAACCTACATACAGCTCCGGAAATCTGCTCCAATATGATGGACCTTCCTGCTACTACTCTATTTTCTAGATCTTTCCTTGCTCTAGATCATTCTGTCACTGCCTTCTTCTCCTTTTGATTGATCATATCTCTAGGTGAAAGTCCTTCTTCACCCTTGCTAAGATCCTTTCCAAGAAAAAATACTTCTTTTCTCTCTCTATAAGTCTTTGACTCCAATAGATATGTTATCCCTTGAGTTGATCTCTATATGAAAGTCCTTCTTCATTCTTCCTAATATCCCCTTGAGTCACATTCCTTTGTGGCTGAAGCACTCAATGAATTTCACTGTTGAAACTCCCTCTGTACAACCTGTAGGATCTTGTATGTGCATGTTCTTACTAAAACCTGTGTATGTGCATGAGTTTCCTTACTGGAACTCGTGTATGTATGTGAATTTTACCACTGCAACTTGTGTACAACTTTGTACTCCTATTAAAATAAGTCTTACCTCTGTACAGTTGTTTCCCATAAATATGTCCTTCAATTTCTTCATGTTGGTTTATAGATATGCTAAGATCTCTTGCAAAACTGATAGATATGTTGCAAAATATATTGGATCTATTATTAGTCCTTCAAACAACCACATTGACACTCTTGATCCAACAGATCTATTGTTGTAACCCTAGATATTAACTAGATCTATTTCTTGGTCGCTCAAATCTAATAGATCCTCCATACAACCTAAGATTGGATCACTCTCAGAGTGACTACTTTGATACCATGTTGCAATCCTTAGTCTGAAACCTAGGTATCTTGTTATCAAGTGATTTCCTTACAATAAATAATATTAGCAATTCATAAAACAAAAATTCACTGATGGAATATTGAACTCAAATAAAGATAGAAGAAGCAATACTGTTAACCAAATCATGCACACATAAACACCAATATTTTTGGGTAGATACCCTTGGAAAAACTAGGGAGGGAAAACCAATACTAAGATGATATTATTATAATCAAATTGTGGCTCCCATAATAGGGATATTGGCCCACTGAGAGAAATATAACTGCATACAAACCTTGCAAAGTCTGATCTATTGTACGACTCAAATATTGCATGCTTTTTGAGATGTACGCTCCTTTCCTTAAGTAATCCCATGTATATGTGCTTGTCTCCACTGACACTCACATACACGACCTCAAGGACTATATGATAAACTTCGTATGACTCAACCCTTTTCTATGGCTTCGCTCTGCTGAAACCCACTTATAGTTTCCTTTATTCTCTCTTCTCCTTGATCTAATTTCAAGATGGAAGTCCTTCTTCACCTATCCAATATCTCCTTGAATCATAGTCCTTCGTGATCCAATCCTTGAGAAAAAGTCCTTATTTTCTCTCTCAAGTGTAAGAAAATATCCTTTTTTTCTTCTACACTCGGATGACTCCACACCAGGAAAATCCCTTCTTTGTTATCTCTATGTGAAAGTGTCTTCTCCTTCACCCTAGCCTTACTTTTATAAGAGTGATTTATGACCTAACCCTAATCACCAAAGTGATTTACGATTGAGATTACTTCTCACCTTACTTGAGATCAATGGCTAAGATTAAATGATAATTACTTTTAACATTTCCTTAAAGAACTCAACTCATTAATAAAAGTATTTTAGTTTAATAATTTCTTTAATGAAAATAAAGTATTAAGGTAGAAGTCTTTGGATGACTTCCGCATGTCTAGACACTTAGACCTATGCGTAAATACATGTTCAATCCTACCCAACATCAACATTGGAAACTCAATGTACTTGACTTTACACACATACACACACTTGACTTTCCATCCATTTGTGTATGTGTATGTGTTCATATTTTATACTTGTACTTAATTTTATATATAGGATTGTTCAATGTGAGTTTACATGTTTATAATTTGATCTATTGATTAACACATATGACACTTGAATTTAAATATAGGATTTTTTAATGTAAATTTACATGTTTATAACTCAATCTTTTTTAATTCACAAGATTCACATGTATGATAGTTATATATATTGTTTAACTAAATAAAATTATAACTTTGTCTTATTGATATTGGATTGACATCAAGATTTTATAGTGACATTATTCAAATTCTTGACATTTAATAAAGTATTCACATTATATATATTTATATTGTAGAATAATGATAACAAAAATAAAATGAATATGAAACTACTAAATAAGTAATAGATATAATATTTATGAAACTACTAAACTAGCAATAAAATATATAACAACAATAATTATGTATATTGCTATTAATTTATTCTTGTTATAAGGGATTATACTACTCATCCAATGCTTTATAACAAGGTTAAATATACTATGAAATTTCAAGATTTAATGGTTCTTTAAATTAGTAGATATACTACAAAATGTTGGTAGTTAATGAATCATTAAAATATTAAATAAACTACAAATTGATGGCAATTAAAGATAAATAATGGAATTCCAATGATCTAATTGTTTAATCAGTGGCATGACTAATTAAACTAGTAAATGTACTACAAATTGATGGAAATTAATGACTAATTAAACTTGTAAAATACTACAAGAGAAGCAATTGAATTAGAAAATTAATGAAAAAATGCTACTAAGATTTAGTTGCATTATAAAGAACTTCAAATATAACACTATTAGTATTAATTTTTATGCATGTTTTAGTTGTTTTTTTCAATCATAAATTAGTCATATTTTACTAATGAATTAAGAAAATTTATATCCCCACCAAAGCAACCTAACACTCTCCCTAATAAGATCATTTCATGCATATTTATACTGACATGTAAAGTTTAACACTTTTGGAAATGTAACTATTTTAGGCGTGTTTAGGTACTAAATGAGGACTTAGAAACCTAAACCCATTTCACTTGGTGTCATATCATTCATATGTATGAACTTCATTGGCACCATATAATTTGGATCATGCATCTACATAGTTGGACCATTCTAAAAAAACGTTGAGTTACTTTGATATTATTCAGGAATATTCAGTATCCATATAAGAACTTCTCATAAATAAAAAGGAGAAATAAAAAAATCAGTAGACCTTACAACCTTTAGAATTTTTTATCTTTGAGTTGTAAGTCTTTAGAATTTTTTTTATCTTTGAATTGTAAGTCAAAAAATAATAAAAACATTTATTTTGTGATTTGGTTTTTAAGAGTGGTGACTCATCACTATGAATCTCCTCATATGCATAATGTCAAAAGAAACATGGGTAATTGGGAAAACTCCATTATATATCTCATTCAACTTTTCTAGATTCTAAAAAACAATCTATAGACCCTATTGAATTTCTCAAACAACTTCATTTTTTTTCTGACTTAGGCTACAATATTTTAGAATCCTCCCCTATTCTATCAATAATAAGAATATTAATGTTCCTTTGAAATATATCTTTAATGATAGTATATCAATAATAAGAATATTAATGTTCCTTTGAAATATATCTTGAATGATGGTATAGAGGATAATAAGCTACATTATGAGAAAGCTATTATTCCCTATGCTCCACCCGAGGTGGAGGAACAAGGTGAGGAACGAACCATGGAAAATGATAAATAGGCTCATGTGTTAAAACGTATATAATGTTAAAATTTTAGATTTTATTTAGTATACACACAAGTGCATTAAATGGAGATGATTAATTAAGCAACCTACTAGTATATTAACCTCATCATTGGTGATTATTTAACCATGAGCACACTCACATATGAAAGGAATGCTTGTATTAGCTCTTATATAAAATAAAAATAAAAAATCTGAATCGCACAAATATGAATAGAACATAAAATTTTCACATTAAAAAAAATGAAATCATTAAGTTAACTTTTACATAAACCAAGCCTATCTCTACGTGGGGCTTATTGTGCTAAACTAAATGCATACACAAAAATGAATCAATTTTAATATCACCACACTAAATTGAAATATAACATAGAAATATGTTTTACATATATATGTTAAAGATACAAGTTATATATGTTAAAGATACAAGTTTAAACACATGAATTTATTTTCAAATGAGGATAATTAAATCTATTTAAGTGTATCCTTTCGTCATGTGGGGAGTAGGTGTGCTGGGAGATTACTCTATAACACCTTATTTTCTAAACCTATGATTTTGTGTAATTAATCATGAATTATGATTGTCATGCAATGGCATAAAAACATTGTAAATGTATTATTGTTTGATTTAAAATTCCAACCAACTAACTATGGGAGAAGCCTTGAAAGTGTTGGCCATTATACCACTAGAGGAAAGGGTGAGGAAACCTATAGAGGTTTTCATCATGCTAAAGATGACCGAAACCTCCTTGCTGATAATATTTGATATTCATGTTATTTTCCTCAACCCTAATTTCAAGGAAAACTAGTTAATGAGGAAGGATGGTGGTTGGACAACCCACTACCCAAAATAAATATAGGTACATGGGAGATCAGACTAGGACAGCTGGAAATGTCACCCAAAGGTACCACAAGGTACCATTCCTACAGATCAAGTTGACCCACGAGTTTCCTTCAGATAGAAGGCAAGGGACATGTTGAGAACCTTCCCAAGTGATGCATGCAAGAGAAGCGCACAAGGGTATATAGGAGATCAGGAAGCAAAGTTTTAGGAGAGGGAGAACTCAAGAGAGTTCGGATTAGAGAAATAGTATGGATTGTGTAAAAACATAGTAACAGAAAAAGAGCTGGAGCTATAAGTCTTAGATGGGAGAATTCAGAGACTCGGCCTAAGCTAGGAAGGTCACGAGATTGATGCTGGGAAGGTATCTGGAAAACCTCATTAATGCAATTTAGGTTGATGTGAGGACATCCTTACCATAGAGGTGTGAGGGAGAGAGTCCTTTAGAAGTTGCTGGGAACCAGAGAGAGAGGGATTCCCTGGTGGTATCATGACTTGGAACGGGGGTGTTCTACTGCCGAAGTGATTGAGCATGTAGAGACTACGGTTGGGTGGAAAGGAAAACACCCACAGTCAGTTAGCTAGCTATAACCTGTAACAGATAAGTGTCTCTCACTCTATGTAATTTGATTGATAAGAAAGTGTATGTGCCTTGGATTATATAGTAAATTTATATGCCTGATTAATGGGTATCCTATAAGAGGGAACTAGATTTAAAGGTCAATAAATGAATGCCAACGAATTAATGAAATATATCGAGAAAGGAGTAATGAATTAATAATTAATCCTATGTGTAGAAAGATCCGGAAATGCATATAAAATACAATGTTGTTCCCCTCTCCTTGATGTTGTTGATCTATGGGATATTCAATCCCATTTGGATGCCCAACAACATGATTATCGCTTGTTGGTAAATGATGTAAAACAACTTAAAGGAAATTGAATGGTGTTTATCAGAGAGGAATGAAACGATTTAATCATGTTTCAAAGAATGGGTGGGTTACCCATTGAGATCCCTATAATAACTAGAGAAACTTACTAGCCATTTATTCCTAAGTTGTTATCAATCTCAACCATTCATATATGGACTAGTACCCACCATCATATCATAGTTTCGAGGCGATCTCAGTCGTCGAGTTGCATAACCAAGCTTAGGAGAGAGTCATGCATCCTGGGACAATAGAGCACCCGACCCCAGACGAACATTAAGTCCAATCCCCTTGGAAGTCTCAAAACGTCGATGTATGGGGACCAAGGTTCTAGCTTCTTCTTCCATGCCTTGTTACATAATCCTGAGGGAGAGAGGGAGAGTTGTTGATACTGAGAGGGGGGTGAATCAGTATCAAGTACAAATTAAAACCTTTTTCAACTTATACTTAAACCATTCAACTATATCCAATGAGCAATGAACAATAGTATAAGAGTTACACCACTACACCACAATACACCATGCATAATATATGAGAAATAATCAATATTTATTGTTCAAGGGAAGTAATGACTTCTGAAGGTAGCTACAACTTCCAAATGTAAAGGGAGGGATAAACCTCAAAGAGGAAGATACAATCCTCCAATATCAAGAGAGAGTTGAAATCTCCATCCTTTCCCCTTCCTTCCACCCAAGAATATATGAGAGATAATAAAACTTTATATTAAATCATCACCATCAACCAATCATCACATAGAACCTGATAATGCTTCCTGAGACTTCTTCAATTTCTGTAATTCTTCAATTCTTGGAGTACTTTGATCCTGTATATAATATTACTCAATGTATTCTCTGAAACTCCTCCAAGTTTCACTCCTTCAATCCTCCCCAAAAAGAAGTTATAGAAAGAATGGTAGACTTTATTCAATTCTGCTCTATTCAAGAGACCAAACTTGTAAAGAATGCCCCACGCTCAATATTTAACATCTGATTCTGAAACTTGGACACAAGAAACTAAAGTTCGTACTCTTTCCAATGAAATTCGTCCCACGTCATTTGGATTCTCTATGAATAAGTTATGACTGTTTTACCCGGAACACCTGTTTATTGACTAGCTTCAGGACTGGTCACAAACCATATCTTCCACAGAGTGTATCTCCATAATTATAGTGAATCAAGAGCTGAACGTTTTACCAAAGGTACATTGATATGTCTTCTCAATACCATAACAATTTCACCATTTGAATCATTCTAGAAAAAAAATTTATAGAAAAAATGGTAAGATGACTTGAAAATAACATACCTTAGAACACATCACCAAAAGACTTCATCCTCCCTTGAAATCCGGCCTTCTTTACTTCTTATTTCCTCTGAAATTCAACTTATATCAAAATGAATGTATAATGATGTTTATTTATAACATTTATGTCACTTCATTTTAACATTAGGGCCGACCCGACACTTTCTTATTTTGTAATTATTTTCTTTAATTATCTTCAGGGCCTACATGTACTTCCTTCTTCAATTCACTTTGTCATCTTCAAAAATTCATTTCTCCTCAACCATGAGGATCCACGCGACGTTCCACATATCACCAGAAACAATATGATGTATACTATCCATTCATGGGTGTTGTATATGCATGTGCATTGTCCTTCATGTTCAAATACCTTTATCAATCTTGCGGTCCAAAACCCATGACTAGGGTTGACATCAATGACAACAACTAATCTTCCAACAATCTCCCCCTTTGTCATTGACGACAACACTCATGCTACCCCTATCATCATGATCCCAATTTATCTCCCCCTTTGAAATCAATGGCAAAGGTTAGGGATTCTCCCCCTGAGTTTAATGGAAAAATGTAACTCTCTTCTTTGGGGCTGCTCCCCCTGAACATGTGGCACTCAATAATACTTCATCCTTATTTTTGGTCTTTGAGACTTTTTCTTCCTTAGAATCCTTTTGTGTGGCTTGTGTATTCTCTCTCTTCTTCATGTCTAGGATGTATATGTTGTTCGGTCTTCTTGTTTCAGTTGCAACCAATCTTCCTGAGTTATTTTCTTTGATTTTACATTTTTGGGAATCAAACGTAAGAGTGTATTTTTTATCACACATTTTACTAACACTGAGTAGATTATGATTCAAGTCTTCAACCAATAGAACATTATTTGCTTTTATATTTTTTCTTCCAAGCTCTACTACACCTTCTCCAAGTATTTTGGAAGATGAGTCATCTCCAAATGCAACATTGCCACCCTTTCTCTTCAAGCTGAAGAATTTGTCTTGATCCCCGGTCATGTGTGAAGAACATCCACTGTCTATGTACCATTCATCTTCTTCTTTACATTCTTCAGCGGTCAATGCTATTCGAAAATCTTCATTGTTTGGAATCTCTTTCCTTCTCCATATTATGGTTGGCATAGGGACATCTTCATTCATATATCTGCAATCTCGTGCTTTGTGACCAAGATAATTACATTTGTAGCATGCAATATTTTTGTCCATCAATGGGGAAAATGAATTATAACTTCTGTTGACAAATCCATGATTATTTCCATATCTTCTATTTACACCATTCATGTTTCTTGTGTATGTGTTCTTTTCATTGATTCTGCAATTAATTGCCTTATGTCCAAAATTTTTGCAAGTATAACAATGACCAAGAAAGAAATGTCGATACCTTGGATTAAGTGGGATTCTTTGTGATGTAGTCCATCTGGGTTCATGATCTATTCTTCTGTAGTTTCCTTCATACTGATTGAAGCTTCTTTGATTCCTGAAGGTAGGAGGTCTTCTTGGATATTCATCTCTTTTGTAACCATTCCTTCTTTCTGGTATCCTGGTCCACTTCTCATCAACTATCTGTGTAGCTCTTTCTTCAACCTTCTTGTTGGTATTTGCATCTTCTTTGTATGAAGTTTCAACCTTTTATCCAAGATTTGTTCAGTCTTTTGGCACTTGAGAGTTTCTTAATCTCTTCCTCAATGAAACAACTTCTTGTTCAAGTTTTTCACAATCTTCTTCTTTCTTCTTCATTTGGACATTCCTTACTTATCCTATTCTTCTTTCTTCTTCGAGTAGAGTTTTCAAGGAAATGGTTTCTTCTCTTAGTTTCTCAAAGTCTTCCAATTGTTTCTTCAAGATTACAACTATCTTTTCACAACTACCCAATTCACTTCTTAGTTTTCTTTATGTGTCTTTGAGCTTGCTATTTTCAATCTCAACATGCTTCAATTTTTTAAGATTCTCATCTTCTTGTTGAATAATTTTTTCTTCATGATTTTCTTCTTCTTCA
>ML800538.1:146595-164935 GCA_009831015.1 Picea engelmannii
CAAAAAATATATGTTTAAATCTCTTTAGGTAAAATTAAAATTGGATCAAAGTAAAAAGTGATGTCCAAATGCTCAACCCATTGAAGAAGCCAAAAATAAGCCAAAAATAATTTCTGAAAACCGCAGAGATTATTCTGGGTAAAAAAAGTAAAAACCAAAGAGAAGTATTATTCCCGTTCAAAACCCTAGATATATAATCTTAGAAATAAAATTTCTCTTATAAAAAAAAAATAGATACATGCATTTAAGTAGTTGAAAAAAAACAATATAGTTTAAATTATAATGAAAGATAGACCATACATAAACTTACATAGATATTGTCAAAAATCTTCATTCAATATTCCAAGTATCTTAGGTTTTACTAATGATTTAAGCAAGCATGGTGATCATTAAACCTTGAAATAATTGTATCTTTCACAAATTAAAAAATTAAATGTATAAGTGATATGATTCATGAAATTGAAAAATTAATACTTAATTAATCAATACATTAATGAAAAATAATTTGTTTCAATTTATCCCATAAGTACTTTGGACAAAACTCAGCTTTGAATTCCCTTACTTTAAGATATTATTGAAAAAGATATATATCTTCATTATCTGTTTTTAATTTATGAACCATCACATCACTTGGCCATTCAAAAACTGTTTTTTTTTTTACTAAAAGAACACATGCTTTGTATAAGTCTAGAAAATTTGGTTAAAAATAAATGAGTAGGCTAACTTGGAAGCAAACATACCAGTTTTTCAGGTAAAAAAATGAACCTAAGTTTGGTCAGATTTTCAGGGTTAGTCTAAGTTTTGCATGGATCAAAGTTTCATGCATTTCAGAACTATACTCCAAAGGTTTTGCCCCATTTTAAACCAACTCAGATGTTTAGAAAATCAATCAAAATTCTAGATTAACATAAAATTTAAAAATGAACTGCCAAAAAACCTACCCAAAAAATAGCTGAAAAAAAAAAAATTACTCTCAAGTTAACCCACTCCAAAAATAAGTAATACAGATCCGAATCAATTGCTTACTTTGAAAAGAAAAGAGATTGGTCCCATTGCAAGAATATCTCGACAAATGTGGGTATCTATGTCCATAAATGGATAGTGCAAAAACATGGGGACAAGGAAGCGTAGAAAAACCCGTACACTTGTGATATACAGACTTCCTTTGTTATAAATAGCGCATCCCGACAAAGTATAGGTATCTCTTTTTATAGCGAAACGTCCTTTGAAATAGAAGGTGACGTAAATGCCCTTCACACCATTAGTCAATAACGACATTAGTCGGTGATGTTCTCTTTAAGGTGTTACGTTAAATGCGCTCCATGTGGATGAAGTGACACCATTAATCAATAACGATATTAGTAGGCATTTTTTTTTTTGCATTTGAAGGTGAGTAAATAACATTGAATGTTTTGGCAGTGGATTATAAGTTGTTATTGCTAATCAACATTGAATGTTGTTCCACTTGAATTATAATCAGTTGCAGATTATCAGTAGTCAGATCTTAATTGTTTTTAGATGACTTAAATCCATCTACTATAACATTTATTAAAAATAGTTAGATCTGAATTATTTTCAATCCCTCATTGCCTTTCCTGGTGAGAAAGTTAGGGAAGAGGTTCATATATTCTCTTCAAGATATTTGAAAGAAGCTGTACAAAAAATTCCGGTCTCCAGTCTTTCACGGGAGGTGAGCAGTACTGATATTTTTGTTTGTTTCACGATTTGGTGTTGTTATCTGTGTTCTACCGTTTCAGCCATTTGGTTTGCAGATAGGCGACGTTCTGGAATATGGTTGGCACACAAATTTTCCAAGATGGGAAGCGAGGAATTACATGGACGTATTTGGACAGGATACTAATCCACCGTTCAATAAGAATAAGTATGACTAATTCCACTCTTCCATCGCGTTAAACAACTGGTCTTCTTCTTATGAATTTTCAGTTGATACTTTGCATTTTCTTTTCCCAGGATGCAATATATGAACAGAGAGAAGATTTTACAACTTGCGAAATTGGAGTTCAATATTTTTCACTCCTTACAACAGAGGGAGTTACAATGCCTTTTCAGGTGATGTGAACTTTGTTATTGGATATCTTTTTTTATAGCCAAACTTGGATGTGAGTGGGTTAATATTCAATAATGTGTATGCATGAAATCTGTATGTTTAGATGGTGGAAAGAGTCGGGAATTTCTCAGACCCGACATCAATATTCCTATGCCTGCGAAGAAACATGCTTTTGACATAACCGGAGCTCTCCACCACCTGTACATATACCGGGATGGCTTCAGCGTTGCCAACAAGGAAACAAAAAATTTGGTTGAGAAAAAACTTCTAGAAGCTGTGCTTTTCTAACAACCGATCATATCTACAACAAAAGACTCACCGCAGCGAATTATTATCATGGTAACATAGTGTCTCTACGTTACTATGTCGCTATGTGATTGTATCGCTTGGCTATCGTTATAAAATAAAAATGAAAGTTAGTCACATGGCCATATAAAGTTGCAATATAAAGGTTGCAATATAAAGGTTGCAATATAAAGTTAGTGAGATGCCAATAAAGTTTGTCTTCTTTTGTGGTGTTGTTTTAAGATGTGATACATTGGTTTAAGAGCATCATAAAGATTCATAGATAGTGAAATTAGGTGTTGGTTAATTCTTAAAATGCCATGGGATGAAAGAGTGTTTTACATTTGTGACACTAAGAAGGTTAAAGATGAAAAACACTTTCTCTTATATTGTCATTCTATACCCATATTAGATCTCATTTTCAATATATTTGTCACACTACCAACCTTTCTAACCTCTTAACTCAACAAAACTATGGTGATCTTGGAAAGCTTCTCTTAAGTTTTTCGAGCACAGAAACAAAATTATAAAGAGGTCAGATCTTCTCTCCACGACCTCTTACAACTTTCGAACTTCGAACTAGCGGAGGTCAGATCTACTCTCCATGCGTTCCTCTCTGACCAATGACCAAGATTCACTCTAGCCTTCGGGAGTTCTCGACTCCAAACAATTTTTACCTTGATCCTTCCGGAGCACCAAGCCTCCGAACTACTAGATCTAGGAATTACTCTGTGATTCGGGACTTTGGGAGTCTCATCTCTTTTGCGCTCAAAACACAAAAATTGTCGAACTAACGAAGTCCGAAGGACTTCAAGGGTTTAAACCCCACGATACTTCTCTTGATTTGACAGTCATAAGAGATATCGACCTTCCCTGATTGGATCTCGTCCACTCGACCTTCAAAACACAATAACTACTCCCTTCAAGGGATTTTGGTCGCTATCTCTCCCGATCTTGATCGCTTTAGGTGATTCAAACATCTAATGCATTCTTTGCGCCCTCTGAACTTCTAAAAGGTTTAATACTTAGAGTTAAAAAAAAAAAAATCTCCCAACGCACTCCTTGTATTGGTCTTCCTTGAAACTTCATCAACACTTCGACTAAGTGTCGGCTCAGTGCACACCTTGCATGGGTTTTCTTCAAGATTTTATACTCCAATGAGTATATGTGCACTCTCTACACTCACTCTACACAATTTCATGTTATCTCTTCTAAGCTTCTGAGTCTGTAAGAGACTCTTCCTTCACACTCCTTGCGTAGCTACTATGCACTCCTGGCACCAGTATTTCAGAAGAGAAACAATTGAAACTTGTTGAACACTACAAGTTCATTCAATTAACCATAAAATGCATATACAAGGATATAAAATACATAAATCAAATAACATAACATTACCCAATTACTCCTAAGGAAAACAAGTACAAAGATCTCGAAGCAATTCTCCTTCTATTATATTCCCTCATTTACATAGGTTCTATTTCAACTCTACAATAGCTCTCAACAAAAAATCACAATCATCTTCAGCAACCAATCAACAACCTCCTTTCGGCATAGATTACATATATTCATACACGGAGGGGCTTCTCGAGCCTTCCTACCAACTACGCTAGTGTTATCATATCACAATAAAATCATTTTCCCACTAATTGATCCAGGTGGATATCGGTGGCCACCCACCTCTTCTAAATAGCTCAAAACAGTTTTCTCACAATTTTGGCAACTTACTATTTTTAGCAGTTTTAACTTTCAGGGCCATTTTGAGGGCCTAAATGAAGGTTTTTCGGCATCGAGCTTCTCAATGATAAATGAAGGCATGATTGAGCCCCCAAAATGAATCTCCTCGACAATACCTTTCCAACAGGCTATCATACGCCTAAACCAGAGATCGTATGCAAAAGTTACGACCCCGAGAAGTTGATGTACTAACTTACCCAAACGGGGCCCACATGACTTTTGACGTTTCATCTCCTAGGGTTAGGTTTTTGGATGTCTAGGGTTTTTGGCATTCCTGTTTATTGTAAAAAGGCCTTGAGAGACTCATTGTAATCATCTTCTTGTGAATGAGCACAACCGTCACATCTCTTCTCAGAGATAAGCCGTCAACATTCTAGTAAGCTTGTTTCCGCTGCATTTTACAGTTTCAACTTATTTCCTTATTGAATAGAAAACCAGTTTTACTGTATCTCTGTTATTTTGTGTTAAGCATCTGCTAATAATCTGTAGTCATTTCGTTCTGCTCATAAAATCCGGATTAGTGGTATCAGGGTGATCTTCTCCTTGTCGTCTTAATTCATGTCCCCAACGAGGTCGGAGTACAAAGAGTTGGGTCTCGAGCTTGTTTCTCTTGAGGAAAAAATCTCTCTCACACCCAAGTGACCTCTCATGGCAGGAGAAAAGAAAGATGACGGGATAGGATATCCTTTCAAATTGTTGATTGAGGAATCCCTCACGCAACAAAGGAACGAGATGATGGATAGTTTCGCGCAAATCCTTCGCTGGCTCCCAACAGGCGAAGCATCTTCTTCGAGTGGAGGCGCCACCCCCTTCAAGGTACAAATAAACTTTGATATTCCTATATTTAAAGGTCAGATAGATGCAGATGTTGTAGACAAGTGGTTGAATCTACTAGAAGGGTATTTTTTTGTCCATAACTTTTCGAATAGAGAAAAGATTACTTTTGCACTCCTCAAAGTCGTTCCCCATGTCAAAGATTGGTGGGAAACTTTTTATGAGAAAAAGGAAACAGAGGAACCCTCATTATTTATAGTCACGACCACCTGGGATTCCTTTAGAGATTCTATTAAGGAACAATACTATCCTGTCGGAAGTTATGACGACTTGTATACCAAATGGACCACACTGCAGCAAGAAAGAGACCAAGCAGTGCCAGATTTCACGAATATCTTTCATACCTTGCGCACCAAGCTGGGTAGCAAATATTCAAAGTGACATATGGTGCTCAAATATCGCGGTGCTCTGCATAGATACATCCATACTGAAATGGAATTTTTGGACATCTCATCCTTGGGCGTGCCCTACCGATATGCTGTCAAAATCGAGCAGAAGCTCAAACAAAAGACGCGGCAATTTGGGCATGGGAACCCCTCACAACAAAAGCCAGGAAAGGGTAGCCCCAGCCCACAGAACAAAGGACAGAGAAAATGTGGACAGTATCAGGAAAACCAGTCCAAGCCACAAGCAAAGAAGGACACTAGAAAGACAAAGAAATATACCGAGAAGTGGTGCGACTTCCATAAGAGCCCTTGGCATAACACTGTTGATTGTCGCTCAAAGCAGTCGCTCTTGGCCAAAGTGAAAGCCTCTGACTTAGATGCGGGTTCATACTTTGAGCCAGAAACAAAAAGGGGAAGATGGATCATTGACGTGGAACCCAGTGCCACCGTTGCTACCACCAAGATCCAGCCTGGTGAACCAGATGAGCCAGAAGAAGGAGAATGCCTCTTCCATTCACAGATGTGGGTAAAAGACACCCCACTACACTTCATCATGGATAGCGGTAGCCAAAAGAACCTCATCTCAGTAAAGGTCGTCAAGCAGTTGGCCCTATCGACAACACCACACCCACAACCCTACACCATTGGATGGCTCCGCCAAGGAAGTGATCTCTGCATCAGCCAACAATGTCGACTTGCGTACGACATCAAGCCCTTCAAAGACGAGGTATTGTGTGATGTTGCTCCTCTCGAAGTTTGTGATGTTATTTTGGGCCAATCTTATTTATGGAAAGGTCATGTTGTATATGAGTCTAGGCCTCGTAGTGTTATTATTACTTTGAACGAGAAATTGTACAGGATACCTGAGATAGTCTCACCTAGTGTTATTTCCTTGATTTCTTCTAAGCAATGCAGGAAGGTCATCTCTCAAACAAGGAAGTTTGTCTTCTTCATGATTCTCTCTCAGAATAAGCAAAAGGTCATAGCCACATCCAGGGTCTCTACGACCGACATCTCCACACAATAGAAGAAAGTAGATAAGATCGTGGAAGAATACTCAGATATCTTCTCCTCACCTATTGGGGTACCTCTACACTGCCAGGTCAAGCACCCTATTGATTCGACCCCCATTGCACCGTTGTCCAATGGGTCAGTCTATTGTCACTCTCTATTAGAGAATGAGGAGATCAAGTGACAGATCCAAGAATTGCACCACAAGGGGAACATCCATCCTAGTTGATCACCTTGTGAGAGCCCAATCGTGTTGGTACAGAAGAAAGATGGAACCTGGTGACTCTGCATTGATTACCGGGCTCTGAATAAAATCACAGTTAGAAACCGATATCTGATTCCTCGAATTGACGATCTCCTTGATCAACTCATGGGGGCCAAATACTTCAGTAAGATTGATTTAAAGTCTGGCTACCACCAGGTCCCGATAGAATAGACAGATGTATGGAAAACCACCTTCAAGTCAAAGGAAGGCCTTTTTGAATGGTTGGTCATGCCCTTTGGTTTGACAAATGCTCTAGCCACATTCATGAGGATGATGGATGATATCTTGTGATCATTCACCAATACTTTTGTAGTGGTGTATCTGGATGACATTCTCATTTACAACAAGACTTGGGTCGAACACTTGTAGCATATTCAACAGGTTCTGCACACCTTGCGGCAGCACAAGCTATATGCCAACTTAGAAAAATTCTCCTTCAGCATGGACATGGTCCATTACTTGGGATACATAATTGATTAGCATGGCGTACATGTGGATCCAGCCAAGATCCAAGTCATCTGTGACTGGCCAGCCCTAACCACACTCACTAAGCTTTAGATCTTCTTGGGCCTTGCCAATTTCTACTGCAGGTTTGTGTTGGGATTCTTCCATATTGCATGGGCCCTTAGCCAAATAACAAGGGGTGGTGGTAATCCAAAATTTGTGTGGGGCCGGTCCCAACAACAAGCGTTCGACGATCTAAAACAACACTTGTGCTCAACCCCAGTACTTTCACTACCAGACCTGCAGAAGCCCTTCGAGATCGAGACAGATGCTTCAAACTATGTGGTGGGTGCCGTTCTCACTCAGCACGGCCACCCCGTGGCCTATTATAGTGGGACACTATCAAATGTTGTCCGTAAGTACCCTACTTACGACAAAGAAATGTACTCCATTGTGCAAGACTGCTGCCAATGGAGACATTACATTCTTGGGAAGGAGACAATCATCCACACTGATCATAAGCCACTGCAGTTCATGCAGAGACAAGGAAAATTGCAGAATGATCGCCATCAAAAGTGGTCCACATACTTACAACAATTCCACCTCAACATCAAGTATAAAACAGGACGCACCAATCACGTCGTTGATTGCCTCAGTAGACCGCTAGTCACAACACTCACCACGGTTCTAGTCTCCTGCGGCCATGAGACCTCTAGATGGCCCCAACTCTATGAGATAGACTCGAAATTCACCACCACCTACCAAATGTTGGGTACAAACGCAGTTGTCAATAATTTCCATCTTCAGGATGGGTTGTTGTGTCGTCTGGGCCATATCTATGTTCCATCAAGCGAGTGAGCGAAGATGATCTGGGAAGCTCACTACAGTCGGGTGGCAGGACACTTTGGCATTGAAAATATAGTGGTGATGCTATAGAAAAATTTCTACTAGCTGAAACTTCGACAGGAGGTCAACAAGTATATCAGGTCCTGCACTGCCTGCATTATTGCCAAACCGACCACTAAGAAACATGGCTTGTACACCCCTCTTCCTACTCCTGACAGGACATGGGAATCCATCTCAATGGACTACATGTCAGGCCTCCCATCCACCAAATGGGGAAATGACTGTGTTTTTGTGGTTGTTGATCGCTTTTCTAAGATGGCGATTTTGGTTGCCTGTAAGAAGAACATCACAGTAGAGACCACTGCCAAGATCTTCTTTGAACGACTCTAGGTACATTTTGGAATCCCACAAACCATTGTCTCAGATCAGGACATTCGATTTCTCAGCACATTCTGGTCAAGCCTCTGGTCACTGCTGGACACCAAGATCACCAAATCCATGGTCTTCCACCCCCAGACAGATGGCCAAACCGAGGTCGTCAATTGAATGATTGTGCATATCCTTCGCATGTATAATTCAAAGCACCCTCGCACATGGGATGAGAGCCTTCCCTATGTCCAACATAGCTACAACCGAGCCCTGCATAGCTCAACTGGCCATAACCCCTTTCAGGTGGGGTTGGGATTCCAACCATTGGGTCCCATAGATGTTACACTTCCCTTTGTGGTCACCTCGACCGACTCATCTCCTACTCCAAATAAAGCTGACAAAGCCACAAAGTTCATTGAGTGGATCCATCACATCCTTCAACAGGTTCAGGATATCTTACAAAAGTCCAATGACAAGTACAAGCAGTGCCATGATCAACATCGGGTGCCACATAAGTTTCAGGTGGGAAACAAAGTTTGGTTGCACTTGTAGAAAGAACGCCTTACAGGACCCCATCGAAAGCTTCGCCCACTCCATTATGGGTCGTACACCATCACCAAGGCCGTGGGGGATAATTATTTTGAGCTCAACATTCCTCCTTTCCTTGGCCTGCACCCAATGTTCAACGTGGATCTCATTCGCCCTTATTTCCCACCATTATCAGACACCTCAGACGTAACAGAGCAGTTGACACCAACAGAGCTCAACCCCAAATTCTTACAACATGCATCCAATTATAAGATTGTGGACACACAAATCAAGGGCACTCGACAATAAAGGATCCATCTTTATCGAGTCGTCAAAGAAGGGCAGCTCCTGCACCATGGCAAGTGGCTCACCCGAGGCCAAATTCAGCAGAAATTTCCTCATCTGATGGGGGAACTCAACGCAATGGAGGCAATTGATTACTAAGGAGGGAGGATTGATCCAGGTGGATATCGGTGGCCACCCACCTCTTCCAACTCCCTCAAAATAGTTCTCTGACAATTTTGACAATTTACTATTTTTAATAGTTTTAACTTCCGGGGCCATTTTAAAGGCCTAAATGAAGGTTTTTTGGGATCGAGCTTCTCAATGATAGATGAAGGCATGATTGAGCCCCCAAAATGAATTTCTTTGATGATACCTTTCCAACTGGCTATCATATGCCTAAAAGGGAGATCGTATGCAAAAGTTACGACCCCGGGAAGTTGATGTACTAACTTACCCAAACGGGGCCCACATGACTTTTGGTGCTTCATCTCCTAGGGTTAGGTTTTTGGATGTCTAGGGTTTTTGGAATTCCTGTTTATTGTAAAAAGGCCTTGAGAGCCTCATTGTAATCATCTTCTTGCGAATGAGCTCAACTATCACATCTCTTCTCAGAGATAAGCCTCCACCATTTTAGCAAGCTTGTTTCCATTGCATTTTACAGTTTCAGCTTATTTCCTTATTGAATAGAAAACCAGTTTTACTGTATCTCTGTTATTTTGTGTTAAACACATGTTAATAATCTGCAGTCATTTCCTTCTGCTCATAAAATCTGGATTACTAATGCTTATTAGAATAAATAGCATTTACAACCCAGATACGAATTATTGCTTGATATATGTACAATCCTACAACTTATTAAGATAATTACAATCTTTGGCGGCCTCATGTAATGGCTCAAGCCTCAAAACATTAAAAACTTTAATTACAATTTTTCGACAAATAAATGGCGCGCTCTCCTTTTTGGATCCCAAAACATTTTTGATTGCGCGCCTGATGCTGAGTTGTCCTCCACTCAACTTGATGAAAATTGATGACGATGCTCCTACATTAGATCTTTTGGTAAAACAATGTTTACAATATGAGATCACCCAACAGGATGTTGTAAAAATTCAAAGGAATTTACCATTGGTCCATAAAAGGGTTTTTACTTTTGAATTAAATGTCAATATGGAACCCCCCAGATTTGTTATTGCATTATTAGATTTACATGTGCAATACAAGGATCAACAAAAGGCAGTTGTCTTTATAAGAAAATAAAGGAAGAATGAATCACTAGCAGGCAAAGGGTTTCCCAGAAGATGGGCAAATGTTCAAAATCTTTGTAATATTTAGTTAGTTTGGATTTTATTCTATTTTGAGAGATAAGAATGTGGAAAGTCTAACCACTTTTGGTTAAGACGATTTTGTATAAATAATAATATTAGAGATGTAATCAAGAATTCCTCCGGCTGAATGTAGAAAGAGAGACTTCTTAATACAAATTATACAAGAAAGATAGAGATTCTACATTTCATTTCTTTGAGTTATGTGCTTTCCGTGTGTTGTTATTTCATCATAATCCATTTTCTTCACTCTATGGTGCTTAAGGATTGAAAGACTACAATTTAGTAATACATCTACTGTGGTCCACATAATTGAAAGTCTGTTCAACTACATATTTTCCTCTGTTATTACTGTGAGTAAAAAAAGACATGCATTTGTGTGGATCTCCTCATCTCAATTTATCTTTAAGACATACTCTTCATGTTTCTTCAATTGTGAATAAGGTAAGATTTATCAACATTGGATATCTTACTTTGTTTGCCAATTTTGTTTACTACAATTCTACTTTTCATCTCTTTAATATTGATAAAATTCATAGGAAGAGATATTTCCTCTGTGTTTTCTAAATCATTAAATTATTTGAAGTTTCATCTCAAACTGAAGGTATAAAAACAATATAAAACAAATCTTATAAATTTTGGATGTCTGACATTATTTTGTGATCCTAGAGAAAATCTCAGGAACAACAAGATGCAAAAATGGAGCTCATAGTGGTTAAATATAGTAGGTAGAGTGGTTTTGATAAAGTATGTTCTATCAACGCTACTTTTTTCTTAAGCATATTCTTTTCTAGCATTGATTATAATCATGCAATATGTTGGGAGAGATATCCATAAATTTATATGGTTATAGGGGAATAGAAAAACAAAAAATATCATCTTTTAAATTGGAATATATTGAGTGTGGCATAGGAGAGAGGAGGATTAGATGCAAAATATCCCTTTCTCATGAACCTACCACTAGGAGACAAAATTCTATGGAGACTGGTATCCAAAGGAAGGGGATGGTGGAAATTGGTTTGAAAAAAAAATTACTGCAATCTAGCAGGATTAAAATCCCAGAAACTCCAATTCTTGAGATCATAGGATCTTACATTTGGTGTGTATGAAAATCCACTGCCCTTATTATCCAAAACCATCGGTCTTGGGTTCCTGGAAATAAAGGTCATAGAAATCCAAGCATCTTAACCTCCAGTTGAGAAAGCAGATGACCAATGGAATAAATGTTTAGGGCTTCCATAAGAGATTCTCTTTGTCAAATTGGTTAACATGCTTAACATAACCTTGGAGGAGATTCAATTCTTGATTTGGGGTTTTAAAGGATTTTAAGAACTTACTGATTTTGGCATCATTCCTAGTCAAGGTTGGGTCTCCTTTGCTGACCCATCAAGGGCCTACTTTGTCCCTCCTACTCTGTCACTTCAACAAGGGAACCCTTAGTCGCTCCTCATATGTCTCTCCTCCTTTGTCGCTCCAACAACGGATAGTGATTTCATTGTCTTTCGGTAGCTCACTCCTCCTCTGTTGCTCCAGCAAGGGCACTCTCCGTCACGGGGAGATGTGGTTATTCTCCCATGTCACTCCATCAAGGGAACTCAGTCGCAGGGAGGTGAGTTTATTCTCCCTGATCTCTCGCTCCAACAATGGCATGCACTCTCATTCGTAGGGAGGTGAGGTAATTCGAACAATGGGGAGGTTATGCACACGAAGGTGAGGGATTACAAATTGTATATTTGTTTATGTATATTTTATATATTATATAATTTATATAATGTAAATTATATAAATTATATATTATATAAATTATATTTTATAAAAATTATATATATTAAATATATAATAAACTATTGTTAATAACATGTATTTCCTTGTAAGAGGTCATAAGCTCAAATATAGAGGGGGGTAGAGTATATATACCTCTCAAGACATTAACATTCAAATCATTGCATGGAGGGGATCCCTTGTCCCACAAACAAGGGGGTCTCATACACCAATTTGGTGTCTGGCTTGGCCTTGCATGACCTTAAAATTAGATCATCATCATCATCATATTATAGCATAAAATAATAAACATATTATAATAATTAATAAATACTATATAGTGGACCTAATGGTTAAGGACATGTGTATACTCCTTGGAGGTCATAGGTTCAAATACAGAGGGGGTAGGTTATGTATACCTTATGTTGGTTACTTGTGGGTTGATCCAGGTTCTAACTGCATGATTACCAACAACCCTTCGACCATCGGCTCCTCTAGATATAAGAAGGAAACATGGCACACAAAGTGCACTGCCTAGTCACACCCGAGATGGCTTCAATGGGTGAACCCATGACTCATATGTATGCAACCATGGGATGGGATGCATTTCTCTCTCAGAGGCATTTGATATACCCTCTCTTATCCCTCAAACCCTCATTCGATCTTAGTTAGATCAATAACACTAATATTCTAATAAGACTTCATTAACCATTATAACAACATGTATTTAATGAAAGGTATTCATCTACTATAACATAAGATTCAGATATAAACACTAACTATGACATTCATTTACTTAGTGATGTTCTCCATATTTCATGAGTTTTTCCTTAGTGCTCAGTAATATAACCTTTATCAATTAACATATGCATAACAAAGCTTGTTAACTCAATTATGATAGTAAGCAATGAAACCATTCATACACATGACACATATACAATGTGGTTCACCCCCTCCTGGGCTACATCCACAAAGATTTGTCTCTTGGGCTCTTTATTCATATTCTTGCAAAATCCAGTGTTGCGCACTGTACAATTCTTTCGCCACTACATTCGATCTCCACAGATCACAACAGTCCTCCCAGAACTAAGAACTTCTAACCAAAACCCTAACCATATAAAAAATACTAGCCAAACCAACCAAAGGACAACCTCTTCATTCTAATACATTCTACTTACACAAAACTCGAACAATTCCCTTACAAAAACCCTAACCCTAAGAGGATAAGGTTTGTCCACTTTTCAACTGCTCCATCTCGGCTGGTCTACGATCCAACCGCTCTCCAAGTTGGCGCTTGTTCACTTTGTAACTTCTTTTCTCGGTGCTAGTTTTCCTCTATTTCCGGCGCTGCATTTCCTCTATTTCCGGCTCTCTCCCCTATTTTCCGGCACTGTCTCGAAGTCTTCAAAATTTCCTTGGTTTTCTCCCAAAATTGTCCCGCGCCAACACCTTCGTTGATCCAAAATGGATCCAATAAGGCTTCAAAGTTCTCGGAATCAGATTAAACCAACATCATTGTGTAGGGCTCATCGTTTCGATTCCAACCATACATTTGTTTTCAAAAATGGACACCATATGCGAAAATTATCGCATTCTGAACTTTTTCCTCAACAGAAAAAAAAAGTCAACAGTCAATAGTCAGAGGTCGGACTGCTAACGTCAACAGTACATCAGCCTGACGTGGTGGGTGACATCAACATGACGTCATGATGACTTTAGCAGGGTGACATGGAAGCAATAGACGCTGACACGTGTCAGGCATTTTTGGCGTTTTCAGGCTGAGTTGGCATGGTATGGATGTAACACGTGGACTGTATGGATGCTGACGTGGTCGTCCATACAATGGTGTGGCCCAATGATAGTCCGACATGTGGAAGTACAGATGATGCATGGTAGAATCGTGGTTGTACGATTTGATAAGTGGCAGTGACGTGGCAAGTTGACTTGGTAGATGACTTGACTGTACGGACCAATCAAAGGGTGACATGTGACCCAATTGAAGGGTGCCATGTGGCACCCCAGTTGAGGCCAATAATTCCTGGTCAAAATTTTGGTTTCCTCCTCCGTAGGATTTGAACTCCTGATCTCCCGGGCAAGCAACACCTTAACCTCCTCACGCTAACCAACAGGGCGCATGTGATTCTTGTTTAAACATGTGGAGAAACTGTTATTTAAGGTGATGTGGGTGGATATTTGGGGATAAGCCCCGGTCGGTGGAGGGATAGCCCGACCGACCAGGGCCTATGACTAGAAGCTAGGAGTAGGAGAAGAGTGTGGGGGATTGACACTTGGCCACATGGTCCATTCACACGACCAGAGAAAACGAAGACCAGGGGCGTGCCCAGCCCAAGGACATATGGCGCTTCCCATATGACCAGGAGCCTGAGGAAAAGGGACTGGCGCATCAATAATTTTCCAAAGTGGGTTTTAACCTATGGTTTGGATATTTCTGTTGATTTTAGCCTGATTTTTATGGGATTTTGCCCATGTTTGAGGATTTGGGGCCCTTTTTGAGGCCAAATCTTGGGAGGAAGTTGGAAGGTGACCCACAACTCATAATATATATAAATGAGAGGTTTTTGATAGCCATAAAAGGCTCAGAAATAGAAGAATGCTGAAGATTTTGGAATCTTAATCCATTTTTATTCAGGGAAGTCATCGAGGAATCAAACTTTGGAGGCCATTTTCGGGAGCTACGCTCAACACTTTTCAGTGATGTCAGTGGTGTTATAGTGTTAAGGTTGAACAAAACACAAAAAGACCAGTTTGTAATCCATTTGATTCATTGTTGATGTACTTTTGAAGCATTGAAAATTAATAATAAAGCTTTCCCCACTGAGACAAAGGCCCGAAGATGTAGGCAAACTTGTGCCGAATTCTGTTATCAATCTTGGTGTTATGGTTTGTTGTTTTTACTTATTATAGGATTACATATTGAAAGGAATTGGTTTTCCATCAAGGTTCAATGATTTGGCGTCTTCCTGTCTGCAACTACAAGGTGACACACGCTGCTAAAAGGTACTACCTATCACTTTCTATATCAAATGCAATTGCAAGAAGTTTGAACTTTGATTTTAAAACTGATTTGGTTTTGAATTGGATGATTGATGATCCTGATATTTTTCTTGAAATAACGATTACAGACTGACATGGCCCGTGAAGAGGAAGCTTCATGTATATCCTGTTATATGAAAGACAATCCTGGATCAACAGAGGAAAATGCTCTCAAACATATTAACGCTATGAACCAAGACATAATCCAAGAATTAAATTAAAAATTTCTCAGACCGGACAACAATATTCCTATGATTGCGAGGAAACATGCTTTTGACATAAGCAGAGCTCTCCACCACCTCTACATATACATGGATGGCTTCAACGTTGCCAACAAGGAAACACAATTTTTTGTCGAGAAAACACTTCTAGAAGCTGTTCTTTTCTAACCGCCGATCATATCTACAACAAAAGCCTCACCGCGGCAAACTATTATCATGATGACGTAGTGTCTCTACGCTACTATGTCGCATGGCTATCATTATAAAATAAAATTGAAAGTTAGTCACATGGCAATATAAATTATCATCTTAGTCACATATCACATTTCAATATAAAGTTAGTCATCTTTCTTGTTGTTTTAAGATGTGATAAAAAAAATTAATTATTTTATTAAAATTCAATAAAATTAAAAAAAATTAATAAATTAAAAAAGAAAAAAAATGATTATTTTATTGAATAAAGTAAATTCACTATAAGCTGTAAAGTTCTCTTCTAAAATAGTCACAATATCAAAAAAACGGTTTTATATTACACAAATAATAACAAAAAGAAAAACATAATCACAATATCACAAAAATACTTTATATTACACAAATAATAATAAAAAAACAAATAATAATAAAAAAACTAGAATTTTATGGAAATGTTTTAAATTTAATAAATTTATACAAGACAACGAAAATTTCATTTTAAAATAGAATGTTTAATAATAATTTTTTAAATTTAAAAATATTTTTAAATTATTAAATTTATATAAAATTAAAAATGTTGATGATGATGATGATGATTACCATCCACTAAGATTTAATTGGTATATCAGACCTTAAGATGGTAAGTAATTACTTGTGATTCTTTAGAATTTTGTTTCTGTGCTCGAAAAACATTAGGAGAAGCTTTTCAAGATCACCATACTTTTGTTGAGTTAAGAGGTTATGAAGGTTGGTAGTGTGATCAATATTTTGAAAATGAGATCTAATATGGGTATAGGATGGACAATCTAAGAGAAAGTGCTTTTCATCTTCAAACTTCTTAGTGTCACAAAGGTGACACACTCTTTCATCCAATGATGTTTTAAGAATTGACTAATGCCCAGTTTCACTATGGAGCTCGTGAGAATTTGTTCTTATCTTAGCAATGCTTATTTTTTTCTTTACACTTGGAAAAACAGATAGATAATTTTGATATTCTAGATTAGGGTTGATTACATCTTTATAATACCTTAATTTTCTTTTTCTCCTCTAACTTTTTATCACACCACATTTTTTCCTTAAATTTTGATTTGACATTTTTTTTAATAGTATCTTTATTCTGCAAAATGGTTTCTTCCATGATTCCCCAATAGTTTAGCCAAGACCGAATGTCTTTATGCCATCCTCGCTTGAGTCTATGGTGGTTATGACTTGATTTTGAAGCAATTTTAGGTAGGCTCTTGTCTTCCATGTTGTTTAACTTGTTCTTATACATTAGGTATCTAGTCAATGCCATGGTCTCAATGGGGGAGAGGCTTGTTTCTACGAGGAGGATGGGATAGGGTGTATTTCCTTTAATTTTGAGATTATAGGTTATAAAATTCTTTTGTATTTGCTCTATCTTTCTCTAGGATTCACAAGAGATACTACAGCCCCAGACTTCACATCCATAAAGAATAGTAGGTGTAACAAGAGTCTCAAAGAGGAGTTTCTTCTTATCCCAACTCCAAAGATCAGTTGATTTACAGTTGTTTTCAAGCCCATAATAAGCTTTCCATCCCCCAATAATCCTTTTCTCAATGCTATAATTCCAATTGAGCTTGTGGTGAATATCAATTCCAAGATATTTGTATGAAGTCACTTCCTCCAAGTTGTCGTTTTCATATACAAAGGTATCATAAGGGATCTTATTGGATTTAATAATCATGACCTTAGTCTTATCAGTGTTAACAGTCATACCCATATTGGAGCAAAAGTCCTTGAGGATTCTTAGTTGGTTTTCAAGATCATAGGGACTCCTTGCCATAAGAATGATATCATCGGCATAAAGAAGAAGATTGATGACTATAACAGTGAGAGTAGGGCCAACACAGCCTGCTTTTTCCAAGCATTCTTCTAACTTATCAATGTATATGTCAAAAAGGGTAAGGGATAAGGGACAACCTTGTTTGACTCCGATATTGCAGTTAATCTCTTTTGACCAGCCCTCAGTGTTTTTAAACTTAGCAATAATGTTCTCATACATCCTTATTGCAGCAACCCTCAACTCGAGAGACACTTTTAAAATGTTTAACTTATAATTTATTAAATTATTTAATTGAAAATTCATATTAAATGTTTAATTTAATATTTTAAAATTTATTTTTTATATTAAATTAAAAAGTTTTAAATTAAATATCTAATTTAATTTATGATGTATTTTAAAGTTTAATATTAAACACAATGGTCATATTGAAATCAAATAGATTTCAAAGAAATTAAAATAAAATCAATTTTGATTTCAAAGAAATTAATATAAAAAATAAAATCAAGTAATTTGGATGTAGATCACAATTAAAATAGATATTTAAAAAAAAAAGTAAAAGACTTTCATACGATCACAATTAAAATAAATGTTAGAAATATATTTAATATGTTTTATTTGATTATTCTTATGATTTAGGTAAATTACAATTAAAAATGTGAGAAATATATTTATTATGTTTTATTTGATTATTTATATAATTTAAGTGAGAATAATATGATTTGGGTGAGAATAGTTAATGTTATGAGATTATTTTATTTTATTTTTTTCTAAATTATGTATGAATTTATTTTTAATTTATTCCTTTAAACTCATATGTTTTATCATTCTTTTTTATTAATATATATATATATATATATATATATATATATATATATATATATATATATATATATATATATATATATATATATATATATATATATATATATAT
>ML800538.1:165042-180789 GCA_009831015.1 Picea engelmannii
TATTTATTTATTTTTAATTAAAAATATCATTCTTTTTTTATAAAAAATAAGCATACTATTTATATTTTAGATTAACATAGAAATTACAATATAAGCCCAAGTCCATTACCATTAATAATTTTACAAACATGTTGACCATCAACATGTATATATATGGACAATTCCCAAGAAAATAATTGAATAATCAATTTCAATAAATCTCTCTATATAATGTATAAAGTCATGAGCACATAGTAACCACACTTTCGTCATGAGCACCTCTCATGTTGACTAGAGAGATGTTGCTTAATGGACAAAAATATTGACTTCGTCAATAGTCATAAATCATTGAATTGGTCAACCGTCATATATTTGATGACTAGTAATCTGGTGAATCATCGTATATTTAATGATAAAGACACTTTTGTCGGCTATTCAACGAACGTCAAGGTTTATTTTTTTAAATACAAACAAATGCAAGTAAAATCTGACAATACAATCAATTTTTTCGGGATTGTGAGAGTAAGGCGTTGGTTTTTCTGCCCATATGTAGTAGTGATTTTGTTCATGTATTGGGTTTATACAACAAGTTGTATGTTTAGATTGTGACAATCATACTGGAATATTTCTAGAAAAGAACCCTACTTATCATTGTAAAATGATTCATATTGATATTCAATACAACTATGTGAGAGACATGTTTGAAGACAAGAAGGTGTTGTGGGTGAAGGTTGAGACTTTGAATAATTTTGGAGACTCATTGACAGAGTCTATTAGTACCGAGAAGCTCTCTTGGTGTAGAGAAGCAATGGACATTTCTCCCTTGAATTGTTGATCTCATAAAACTTGGGGCCCCTATTTTCAAAGAAAAAAACAAGTGGGATAATGTTGGGAATGTGTTATATTATTTACATGGTTATCTCCAAATGGTGGGGAACATTGCATGGTGGGCCTACCTAGTGGTTTGAGAGAGGAGCCCCTGACAAAAAAATATGGCTTTTTTTTTTGTCTACTTTTTGGCATGTTTTGTGTTTTATGTCCAATGAATTTTTTTCCCATTTTAATCTAATTCTTGTTAAAGGATTAGGGTTGTAATCTAATTCAGGTTAACAAATTAGGGTTTGGATGATGTGGAATATCTAAAATGAACAAACTTCATTTAGGCCTTGAGAAATGTTATTATTTTAGACCTATGTTGTGGTTTAATCATAACATTGATTTACCTATAATAGGACATAGATACCCTACAATGTTCCCTTGTAGTGGTTTGAGGACATGTTCATGAAACTATATCCTAAGACGATTCATGGGTTGTTGGGGTTGTTCATGGTACTTGAGATAAAAAATCTTTATTTAGGGAACATGGATATTATTATTCATCCATAACCTTGGTTATACCTTGAGACCCATTATTGGTTCACAGATAACCTACTCATGGTGATGATATCATATTTGGAGGTCAGTGACACCCTAGAGACATCATATATGGTTGCTCGAGGACTCTTCCATGGTGTTTTATCCTATGCCAAAAGGTTGAGCATTATAGTCTATTGTTTCCATCCCTCAACTACGATTAAGGACTTGAGACCCATTCATGATTCCCAATATCTCATATTAGAACCCATATTTAACTTATATGGAAAGGATTCCTTCCAAGATCATACCATAGTGTCTAGGTATTATTCATGGTGTTTGTGCTTGAGAAGGTTCAATTTATACTCAAGGTTATTGTTTCCTCCCTTGACCACGTTAATCCTTAACAACCATTTCTAGTGAAAAAGACCTAATCATGGCATATATATCCTACTTAGAGGCCTACAAAGAACCCCTACAAAGTAAGCATGTCTTGGTTTGAGGTCTTATTCGAAGCTCTTGAGGTTGAGAATATTCAACAGTATATTGAGGCACATTTTTTCCTTCCTCAACCAGTGTTGAGGCCTTGTGACCCATCCTCAATCCACCTCCTAATGGCATACATATCTAACTATGATGCCAAAAAACACTTAAGAGTGTTTGTGTTGTGTTTCACACATGTTCATGGAAATTAAGCTTGAGAAGCTATGTTTAGCACCAGAGGCCCAAGTATTTCCGTCCCCTAACCATGGTGCTTGATATAAATAATATTAATTTAGGGTTTAAGCCTCTTATTTTCCCCTAACCATGTTTAGTTCTCAAGACCCATTTAAAATACACAAAATCTAGTCGTGGAATCCATATCCCACTTAGATGCTAATGAACCCCAACCATTATCCTGAGAAATATTCTTGGTGTGTGCCCAAGAAATGATAATGTTTAAGGATTATTTTGTAGTTTAATATGGTGCCTATATCCCTTTCATAGGATATATATACCCTACAAGGATCATGTTATCACTGAAAGTCACACTTTGACTACTAAAGTGTAAGCTCAACACCCATCAGTAAGTTTTAAAGATACGTTTTTATGATAAGATGGAGAATGGATAAAAACTCAGTAAAACCGTGTTAATCAAAGTAAGTTCCAGATAAAATGCACCAGCAAATGAGGTTTTGAGTAAATTAGATCAATATTTAAAGAATAATATGGATAGGTGGAAGACTTCAGTAAGAAAGGTGAAATATATCTACCATTCACATCAGGTAATACTAGTAGGTATATGAAGAAAACCTTATGAAACAAGAACTTCTTAAATCAAAAGGGAAACTCTGATAAAATCATAAACAACATCACAACAAGTCCTTCATTGCAATACATATACAATCAGATCAATTGAAACCTTCAACAAACTGCAAATCAAAGTAAGAAAGAAACATGATGATAGGGAAAAATATTGATTTCTATTAGACAAAAAGTATCAGGTCTAGTACATAAAATCTGATGTGTCTCTGTTACATACACAACATCGAAATATGAGTCTCATATCAACCATTCAACCCTTTCTCAGTCTTACTATGCCTATCATATAGTCTAGACTGTCAATGAAATATTTACTGAGTAACCACTTCTTCATTGGATCCTATGCCTAAAAGTGGCATGATTACAGTTGTTCAACAGAAAATAACAAAATGCTAAATTCTAGGCTAATGTTGGCAACGTCCTTAACATCTTCCTTATGGTCGATGAAGTGTCTCTTTTAGTGCATATTCCTTTGGCAGGTGGCCTCCCATCTCACAACCGACCTTTAGACAATTTTCATTTATTCATATAACCATTTGGAAACATCTTATTCCTTCAAAACTTCTAGAACAAGAGTTCGCAGTGCTTGTCTGCATCATCCAGTTTGCAGCGCCAGGCACTTCAAACTTTCTTGTAGAATCTTATTGCATTTAATAAAACCAAAAAAATCCCAAAAACTATCTCCAGTGACACCAACTATTGTAATAACATATGATCATGATATATGACTTAGAAGATAATACCCCAGTAGCTAAACATGATTTATCAAGCATGGCCATCCTCAAAATTGTAAATTACGAAAAACAATAAACTGTCAAAACTGATATGAGTTAAAGTGTTCAACTTCTTCATTTTCTAACTCTGGAGCTCCTCCTGGTAGCAACTTTAGCCAACATATCTATATTTTTCTTAGTTAACTCCTATTTGAAAGGTTTTAGCTCTTCCTTTAGTTATCTGATTTGTGCCTGGTGAGCTCTGCTATATTTGTATAGGTTTCTGAGCTGCCCATGGAGGGGAAGGAACCTTTTGGCTATAAATTTGGCCTTGTCAATAGTTTCATGATACATGTCCATTATTCCCTTAACCGTCTTCTTTGAAACCAATTCCCCCTTCTTCATTTCATCAACTTCAACCCTTGCCTCTTTAAGTTGTCTTTTGAGCCTCTTAAAAGTATGATTGCTCTCTTCTGGAGGAGTAGTAATGTCAATAATTTCAATAGGCTCTCCAAAAGTTATGGATTTACCTTTCTTATGGATTGAAACTCCTATTGTATCTTCCTTCACATATATCTCTTGCTTGGCTGCTGCTTTGGTAAGAGGCCTCCTATATTTGACCTTGTCAGCTCCACTGGGTGAAGGAAACACCAACTTTCTACCTCTTAGGCCTTTGTTTTTTCTTGAATGGACCTTCATTGGAGTGGGATCTAGCATAGGTGGAGCTTATATTTGTGAAGACTATGCAGGTCCTCCTCCTTCATGATCCTTTGTTACTTTATCATCTCTAGCAGTCTTAGTGCTCTTTCTTTTCTTGTTCATTTTTGAATATACAATCTTGTCAATATGAAGAGGGCTTTGCATTTTAGACTGTGGAGTGGGAGAAACATTTAGCTGGAAGTGAAAAGAAGTAATGAATGCTTCCTAATTAATGTTTTTCTTTCTCAATTCCTCCATCACCAACATATTTATAAGGCCTGAATGGATGACACTTGTATTAACTACTTTCGATTTATCTTGGACCATGTCAAACATTTTGCCAATACTTCTAAATAGGTAGAAATGGATATTCATGGCATATTTTTCCTGTGAAGTGTAGAAGTAGCCTTATATGGTATTGATATATCATGTTAAATCTCCTTTCACAGGTGAAATATCTTTGAATCACCTTCAACAACTTATCAAATCCCTCCAGCATATGATTTTTAGGCACTCCCTTTGACAAATTGTCCCCTTCGTATTATAGTTTGAGGAATTCCTTGGAGAAAGCAACATTTGGGGTGATGACCTTGAACCATCTCTCACCAGTGTTAGGTATCTCAGTTTTTTCCGAGATGGACAATTCAGACACCTCAAACTCCAATATCCCAACCTTATTTTTGGTCCCATCGAAGTTAAGTGAAAACTTCCTAGCCACCTCTAGGTTCCCTCTCTGCATTTTCTGACAAAAATTAACGCAACCTAATCTTTAGAAAACTTCCCTGGTCAAGGGCTCAAAATAAAAAAGTTTCATATTGTAGGGATATGTTCTCACAATTCCCCCTTCTTTGTGAGCCTTCCTTTGCTGCGAACTATCCATTAATGTTGTTTGAAGAAAACCTTACCACAAGATTTAATGATTTCTATAGGTGAAATAGGGAAAACAAAGGATTAGGGTTTTAATGGCAAGACTTTCCCAATAGGATAGTTTTGTGTAAAACTTTTGTACTTCTCAGCTCATTTGGCCTCCAGGAATAACACAAGGTATTTTTCAATCAGAAAGACAAGGGGAACGACTACTAAAAATGATCACGAAGGGATATCAGAACAAATATTTACAAAACAGGTTTTGTCAACCTCAACCTTATTCATAACATCACTACTCTTTTGCAAAACTATGGTTGGATTCCACATGTGACTAATTTTACAGTGCAGACTAGATAGGAGTGTAATTAAGTTGGTTGATCTTGCAGAAGACATGATTTGTAAAAGATGTTGGAAGAGAGGTTTCACAGCGTTGGGTTTGCTGAACAGAGTTAATAATGCCAAGGAAAGGGTTTTGCAACACTTGGGAAAGATAAGCAAAGAAGGTGAAACAAATTAGTGGGTAAGGTGGTCTAAACCCGGGGATACTTATGCCTTAATGAGTAAGGTTCAGAGCACATGAAAGTGGGTTTTGAAACTTGTCAGCAGATAACTGAGATAGTTCGCAACGCCTGTCATCAGTTCACAATGCCCAAAAGGAAAAATAGCTAACAATCCCTTTCTTGGCCTTCAAATAAGGTGAAAATTCTCATGGAGTACCTGGTGACCTTTAGTTGAAAGCTGGTATCTTTGAATTTGCATAGGGGAGCTTGCAAATTGTCCAACCTCCAACTCTTCTTTACAGCCAGTTCACAACACCACATTTGTAGCATCTGTTTACAACACCAGGTTCGCAGTGTTGAGCTCAAAAATGATTTGTACACTTGGATAAAATATTTAAAATCCTTTATGACATAATCCCTAGACATTGATTTAAAATATCATCTCTAAAAACAAGGAGATCATCATTGACACGATCCATAAATGAAATGATGGAAATGAATGCATGGTGCAACTTTGAATGCGTTGCGACCTCTCCTAGTGAAATGACAGCATACAGATAAAAACTGATTTGACATCTAAATGGGAAAAGGTGACAAAAGGAGGGGTCTGTGTACAACATGGAGGAGGTGACATGTCAGGGTGATGATGGAGAAATTGAAAGATTTGTCTCATGAAGGCTTTATCTGACTTGTTATGATAGCAAGGCATAACCCATTGACTCTAGACCAAAGACAAATCTAACCTTATATTATTTACATAAAAAATTGAAAAATGACTATAGCAAAGGGACATAAAAACCTAAAACTTAATGAAAACCTATGACTCAAAATCAAAACTGAAAAGATTTTTGACCCTTGAAATTTTATCTGATAACAGATCCCATGTGGTGGTTTAAGGATATGTTCATGGAATTATATATCCTTATAATATTTTTGGGTTTTATATGTTATTCATGTTTCTTGATATTGAAAAGCTTCATTTCAGGGAGAATTCTCTTATTGTCCTCACTTGAACTTAGTTATACCTTGAAACCTATTATTGGTTAATAACTAACCTAGTCATGGTGGCCATATCCCACTTGGAAATGAATGATACCCTATAGATCTCATATGTTTTGGTTCAAGGACTCATCGATGGTGTTTGATCCAAAGAAGCAAGTCTTAGTAGTGGAGGTTGTTATATCCCCCCCTTGATGATGGTCAAGTAACAAGACCCATATATTATTCCAGAGACCTTGTAATCACAACCATATTCAACTTAGATGCTAAATACTACTTATACTAGAGGGATCAGATCATGTTGATTTTTTAAGGTGTTGTTCGTGTTTCTTGAGCTCGCGAATGTTAAATTAGGGCTTAAGGTCATTGTTTTCACCTAACAACTTTTATGCCTCGAATCTCATTTCCATTTCAAAAAACCTAGTCATGGAGCCCATATCCCACTTAGAGGCCTGCAAATAACCATATAGAGGAATTTTGTGTTAGTTAAAGGATTTATTCAAGGGATATTGAGAAGATTTAACAATATCGTGAAGAAATGTTTTCTTTCCTCAACCATGGATAAGTCCCCAAAACCCATCCTCGATGGGAAAAACCTTGTAATGCCATCCATATTCAACTCCAATGCTATAGATTCATTAGAGATGGATTTTGTTGTTATTTTTTGGTGTTGTCCATGGTGATTGAGTGAAAACAACTACGTTTAGGGCCTAAATCCCAAGTGTTTTCCTCACCTAAGTATGGTGCTTAGGTTCAAGAAGATTCATTTAGGGATGAAGCATTACATAAATTTTGAGGTAAAAAATGGGCCTAAAAAATATATGTGCTATGAACATCAAATTTTAAAAAACTAATAGGATTCAAAATGGTGATGTCAACCATAAGGGTAAATAATTTTGGATGGAAAGAAAGAAAACTACTCTTTTAAATAATGTTTTCAAATTATTTCCTTATAGGTTTACTAAAATTTCAAGTGTATGTTCTTGTTGCATGTGGACCTAAATTCTACATCCAAAAAGTACCTACACAACATATGTTTAATGGACATGTTTTTCGAGTGTATGCCATTGTGGGTCTACTAAATGTACACAGTCTGGGTACTCGTTAGATGTGGAATTTATTTCCACTTGCACTAAGTTCCTACACTTTAAATTTGAGTAAACCTATAAAGAGATAAGTCAAAAAATCCTGATTACTTGTTGTCTCATCATTAATGGGTACCAACCACCCAGTGGGCCTTAATTACTAAAGAGGACCATTTTCACAGTATGTAACTACTCACTAACCATATAATGGACCTTATTCAAATAAAATTACCTTGTACAATAATTGATTAACTTCTAAGTAACCAAGGTATTGAAATTAAGGTAGGACCCTAACATGTCATCCCCTTCAAAAGTAGTGTTGTCTTCAAGGCTAGAGGGGCATACATTATTGTAAAATTGTTGCTTGTTTCCAAGTGGCATCATATGGATGAATATATTTCCATTGGATCAAAAATTATTATATGGTGTGTTGGCATATTTGAGTCTCTCTCATGGCCAATATTTATTCCATATAGATCCAAATTAACCCTTCTTCATCAAGTTCTATGAGGTTATACTAATATTAGCAATTTGACCCCACTACCTTCTTCAAACAAGAAATATGAAAGACTGGATGGATCATGGAGTGGGATGGAAGAGCCAATATATAGGAAAATTATCTAATGTTTTGGAGGATCCAATATATTCCATAGAATATTTTCATGAGCTTTAAGTGGACTATAACTTTGAGAGAGGTCTACTTATAAGGTTGAATGTGAAGAAGCACCTAATCCCCTTCTGCAAAAGAATGACGTAAGTGTTGGTAGTCAATACATTGCTTCATGTGATTTTGAGCCATCACCATATTGTCCTTAAGTATGTATAGGATGGCCTCTCTACTGTGAATCATGCAAATATTACTTGAAACATGGATGTTCCTAGTAAATATGAATCCACTGAAATGGTATTTGGAAATAGACTACTTCATATGATGTCATTTTGTTAGAACCATGGTAACTCATATTATACCACCATTATACAAGGGGTATCCACTATTCTCATCGATTCTACCTATGTTAATAATTTGTGCTCATGTTCAATTATTTGTGCTCATATTTTGTGCTCATGTTCTACCTACCAGTTTTATTTAACCATCATTTTTAGGATGATAATTTGTGCTCATGTTCAATTATGTACCTTGGAGTTTAAACAAATTCTTCCAAAATTTGCTTGTGAATGTGGGGTTGTAATATAACACAATTTAAAATGGGAATAACATGTAACTAAAAATATAGTCCATGAAAACCTAGGCAACTATGCAAGGTGTAAATGGGTGGGGTAGGACACAAAAGTGACCATATTTGGAAATACAATCAATTACAACCATGATGACTAATATGTTTCTTAACATGTTCATAAGATTTATGAAATCCAAAGTGACCCATGGTAGAGATAAATGAAACTCCTTTAACATTTGTTAGTGGAATTCTAGGGACAAAATCCATCTCTCTCCCATTTTTGTTCAATATCTTAGTTGTCTAAAGTTAATTACATTTTTTCAAAATATTGCACTTATGACATGATCTTCAAATTTGTTATATTGAAAATGCTACTAGAAATAGTACACATCATTTTACTTATTTAGAATTTATTCTTTATGATAAAAAATGGAACCTGTTGGTTTTTTTTAGATAAATTCCTGAATTTGTTCATATATATCTTCTTTTTTTAAAATTTATTAGTACCCAACATTGTAGAGAGGACATGAAATCCAAGACGATAATAAAGTTAGAGTGTTAGATCCATATGATGTTGTTATTTCCAATATTAGATGAATACATTGACTTTCTATAATCCATGGAGTCGTATTAAATCCTAAACAAGATAATGGAATTATTATTAAGGTCATGAGTAACATCGCCCTTCCATATGAAGATAAATTCGATGGATGTAAACAATTGAAAGATAAGGAAGGAAGTATATCATAAATATCTTTTAAATATTTGAAAAATATGTAGATGTTATTCATATTCTTCTCTAGTTTGAGAAAACATCCCTTAATGTGGTTGAGTTCATGGAGACATCATTTATATAACGATGGATCAATTGGATGTTGATTTTCAACATGCTCTAATGTCATGTTAAAATCCTCTTACTCCAACACCTAGGTATCTTGTTATCTAGTGATTTCCTCACTGCAAATCAGATTAGCAACTCACAAAACAAAAATACATTGTTGGAATATTCAACTCAAATAAAGATAGCAGAAGAAATAATGAAAACCAAATCATGCAAACATAAAAACAAATATTTTTGGGTAGATAACCCTCGAAAAACATCAGAGGGAAATAAGTGCTGAGATAATTTTCATATGATAAAATAAAGGCTCCCATAATAGGGATAATGTCATGTTGAGAGAAATACAACTACAGACAAACCTGGAAAAGTATAATATGTTGTACTACCCAGATCTAGAACACTTTTTGAGGTGTACGTTCCTTACTCAAGTAATCATGCATATACACTTCTATCTCAATATATGTCTGCATACATGACCTCAAGGACTGTATGACAAAATCTTTATGGCTCGACCCTTTCCTGTGGCTTCTCTCTGCTGAAACCCACCTGTGGTTTCCTCTATTATTTATTCTCCTTGACCTGATATCTAGACGAAAGTCCTTCTCCACCTATCCAAGATCTCCTTGAATCACATTCCTTCGTGATCCAATCCTTGAAAAAAATTCCTTCCTTTCTCTCTCAACTATAAGCAAAAGTCATTCTTTTCTTCTACACTCTTGAATGACTCCACACTATCAAAATTCCTTCTTTTTTGCCTTTGTTTGAAAGTGTCTTCTCCTTCACCCTAGCATCACTTTTATAAGACTAAGTTATGACCTAACCCTAATATGCAAAGTGATTGGAGATTGACATTACTTTTGACCTCACTTGAAATCAATGGATAAGATTAAATGCTAATTACTTTTAAAATTTGCTTAAATAACTCAACTAATTAATAAAAGAGATTTAATTTAATAATTCCTTTAGTTAAAGTAAATTATTAAGGTAGAACTATTTATATAACTTCCACATGTCTAGACAGTTATACCTATGTGGAAATACATGTCGGATGCTACCAAGCATCGACACTCACTCTTAGCGAGGAAGGTATTTCTTGAATAGACACCTAGAACTGGTTCTCCCTCTAACCCTAGCACAATGCCACACACATCAGCCTTCTCACTAGCATCCCTCCAACCCTACTGGTCAGTTTCTTATTGAAGAATGTAACTCTCAGAATCAATGACTCTACATAATAATGCCATAAATTTTGGAAACAACATTGAAGGCTTACTCTCCATCAATGTGCTCCTAGTATCCTCCTACTCCTAAGCATCCATCAATGCCATTTTACACCAAATAAATCTCCTGATAGAACTGGAAAGAGAGAACACCGTCTTTCCAGTGGAAGGTTGGCTCCCCACACTAGAAGTCTATGAACTTTTCTCATCATTTTCTTGTTCACCCTTCAAATCCTCTTTCTCCTCATCCTCTATCATTGAAATCAATCCATGATCCAAGATCACCTTGTATCCTCTAATAGGATTTCCCTGCAACCTGTATATCCTTCCCTCTCTGACACTAATGTTGACTATTGTTTCAAGGAAACAATGTCTCCACTTAGTGACCCTGTGAAATAGCACCTGCATTTGTGGGATATTAAAGAATACCCCTAATTTCACTAGATATTGAAAAATACATCCCAAAATCCTTTTGTTGAACCCCCATCCCAATACATATTTCCAATAAAAAGAATCTATTTTTACTAGATATCCCTTATTTTTACCAAATTCCCACTTTTATACACCGCAATACTTATTACCCCCTCCTACCCTGCATCACCCCCCCCAATACCTACAATATATTGACCCTATTTTTCACAATTTAAAAATCCCCTTTATGAATGAACGTGATAATATTTTGGTCAACAAGGTGAATTCCCCGTGGTCAGGGATATCTCCCTCTGAACATATGAGTACTTTCCCTCTCTGAAAATTCATGGAAAAACCCCTTCCCTCCAAAACTAAAATTGAGAGCATGTTCTTCTTTAGTTCTAGTACATAAATCACATCTTGGGTCTATAACAAACCTCTTGACTCAAGTAAGAACATGACAGTTCCCTTACCCTTCATTGCATACTTGGCATCATCACCAAGCTCCACATGGGCCAATGAGTCCTCCGTTAGACTGTTGAATAGATTTTGTTCTTCTAGATATTATTGATTTTATTAACATAAAATCTTGGGGTCCCATCCTGGGATAATGGCTCACCTGAGGAATATACAAAACAACAAATAACCAAGCCTTAAAAACCAAAAGATCAATCCTTTGATCTTGTTGGTTGACTACTATCTCCCTTGCTTCCCCTTTTTTTTGTTCCTCGTCCCCTTCCCTTGCACACCTGGATGAAATTCCTTCTCCACCCAATCAATGAGATCTCATTATCTCACTATGTGTGTATTTTCTATCCACTAAGAAATAACCAAATCCTGCAACCAAGCACCGTTTTTGCTACTGTACAACCCTGTGACTACAACTTGGACAATATGTATGTGCTTGTTCCTTCTGCAAACTCATATATATGCACCATGGGCTACTAAAAATCATGTATGTATGCATATGTTCCTTTTGCAACATGCTTATGTACGCACCATGGGATACTAAAACATGTGTATATATATGGATTTCCTTATTTGAACCCACGTATGTATGTACATGTTGCTACAACAACCTACATACAACTCCATAAATCTGCTCCAATATGATGGACCTTCCTGCTACTACTCTATTGTCTAGATACTTCCTTTCTCTAGATCTATCTGTTACTACCTCGTCCTTTGGATTGATCATATCTCCAGGTGAAAGTCCTTCTTCAACCTTGCTAAGATCCTTTCCGAGAAACAATACTTCTTTTCTCTCTATATAAGCCTTTGACTCCAATAGATATGTTATCCCTTGAGTTGATATCTATATGAAAGTCCTTATTCATTCTTCCTAAGATCCTCTTGAGTCAAAGTCCTTTGTGGCTAAAGTACTCAATGAATTTCACTGTTGAAACTCCCTCTATACAACCTGTAGGATCATGTATGTTTCTGTTCTTACTAAAACCTACGTATGTACATGAGTTTCCTTACTGGAGATCGTGTATGTATGTGAATTTTACCATTGCAACCTATGTATAGCTTTGTACTCCTATTAAAATAAGTCTTACCCATGTACGATTGTTTCCCATAAATATGTCCTTCGATTTCTTCCTGTTGGTTTATATATATGCTAAGATCTCCTACAAAATTGATAGATATGTTGAAAAATATATTGGATCTATTATTGGTCCTTCAAACACCCACATTGACACTCTTGATCCAATATATCTATTGTTGTAACCCTAGATATGCACTAGATCTATTTTTGGTCACTCAAATTTAATAGATACTCCATTGTACAACCTAAGATTGGATCACTCTCGTAGTGACTGCTCTGATACCATGTAGAAATCCTTAGTCTGAAGCCTAGGTATCTTTTTATCAAGTGATTTACTTACAATAAATCATATTAGCAACACATAAAACAAAAATATACCGATGGAATATTTAACTCAAATAAAGATAGCAGAACCAATACTAGAAACTATATCATGCACACATAAACACCAATATTTTTGGGTAGATACCCCTAGAAAAACCATGGAGGGAAAACCAATACTAATATGATATTATTATAATCAAATCATGGATCCCATAACTAGGATATTGGCCCACTGAGAGAAATATAACTGCATACAAACCTTGCAAAGTCTGATCTATTGTACGACTCAAATATTGCATGCTTTTTGAGATGTATGCTCCTTTCCTTAAGTAATCCCACATATATGCTCCTGTCTCCACTGACACTCACATACATGACCTCAAGGACTATATGAAAAACTTCGTACGGATCAACCCTTTCCTATGGATTCGCTCTACTGAAACCCACTTGCAGTTTCCTTTATTCTCTCTTCTCCTTGATCTGATTTCAAGATGGAAGTCCTTCTTCACCTATCCAATATCTCTTTGAATCACAGTCCTTCGTGATCCAATCCTTGAGAAAAATTCCTTCTTTTCTCTCTCAAGTGTAAGCAAATGTCCTTTTTTTCTTCTACACTCTCGAATGAATCGACACCAACAAAATCCATTCTTTGTTATCTCTATGTGAAAGTGTCTTCTCCTTCACCCTAGCGTTACTTTTATAAGATTGGCTTATGACCTAACCCTAATCACCAAAGTGATTTACGACTTAGATTAAGGTATAAGTCTTTGGATGAATTCCACACGTCTAGACACTTATACCTATGTGGAAATACATGTTTGATGCTACCCAACATCAACATTGGAAACTCAATGTACTTGACTTTACACACACACACACACACACTTGACTTTCCATCCATCTGTGTATGTGTGTGTGTTCATATTATATAATTGTACTTAATTTTATATATAGGATTGTTCAATGTGAGTTTACATGTTTATAATTTGATCTCTTGATTAACACGTATGACAGTTGAATTTAAATATAGCATTTTTAATGTAAATTTACATGTTTATAACTTAATCCTTTCTAATTCACAAGATTCACATGTATGATAGTTATATTTATTGTTTAACTAAATAACATTATAACTTTGTCTTATTGATATTGGATTGACATCAAAATCTTATAGTGACATTATTCAAATTCTTGACATTTAATAAAGTATTCACATTATATATATTTATATTGTAGAATAATGATAACAAAAATAATTTGAATATGAAACTACTATATTAGTAATAAATATGATATTTGTGGAACTACTAAACTAGCCATAAAATATATAACAACAATAAATATATATATATAGTTATTAATTTAGTCTTGTTATAAGGGATTATGATTATACTACTCATTCAATGCTTTATAACAAGGTTAAATATACTATGAAATTTCAAGATTTAATGGTTCTTTAAATTTAAATTAGTAGATATACTATAAAATGTTCATAATTAATGAATCATTAAAATATTAAATAAATTACAAGTTGGTGATAATTAAAGATAAATAATACAACTCCAATTATCTAATTGTTTAATTAGTTGCATGACTAATTAAACTAGTAAATGTACTACAAATTGATGACAGTTAATGACTAATTAAACTTGTAAAATACTACAAGAGAAAAGATCAAATTATAAAATTAATGACTAAGAGAGATGCTACTAACATTTATTTGCATTATAAAGAACTTCAAATGTAACACTATTAGTTCTTTCTCAAAAAATATTAATTTGTATGCATGTTTTAGTCATTTTTTTCAATCATAAATTAGTCATATTTTACTAGTGAATTAGGAAAATTTATATCCCCACCAAAGCAACCCTAACACTCTCCCTAATAAGATCCTTTAATGCATATTTATACTGGCATGTAAAGTTTAACACTTTTGGAAGTGTAACTATTTTAGGGGTGTTTAGGTACTAATGAAGGCTTGGAAACCTAAACCCATCTCACTTGGTGCCATATCATTCATATGTATGAACTTTACTAGCACCATATAGTTTGGATCATGTATCTACGTAGTTGGATCATTCTAGAAAAATGTTGAGTTACTTTGATATTATTTAGAAATTTTTGGTATCCATATAGGAACTTCTCATAAATGAAAGAAGAAATAAAAAAAATCATTAAACCTTACGATCTTTAGAATTTTTTATCTTTGAGTTGTAAATCAAAAAAAAAATGATAAGGACATTTATTTTGTGATTTGGTTTTTAACTTCAACATAAGAGTGGTGACTCATCACTGTGAATCTCCTCCTATGCATAATGTCAACAAAAACATGGGTAATGGGAAAACCCCATGATATATCTCATTCAACTTTTCTAGATTCTAAAGAACAATCTATAGCCTCTATTGAATTCCTCAAACTACTTCATTTTTTTTCTAACTTAGGCTACAATATTTGAGAATCCTCCCATGTTGTTGGACACACCTACCACACTTAGAGGGGGGGTGAATGAGTGTGGAGTTCTTTTTCCCAAAACTTCCCTCTTGCACAAAAACTCATCAATTAGCATTCAACATTTATTCATTGCCCATTGTTGTCATTTATAACCATTTATATGTGAGCACATATCAACAACATATATCAGCAATATATCATCAACAAGTCATCACAACAATGAACACAAAGAACACAAGATGTATGTACAATTTTCTTTTTATTACGGACTACAA
>ML800538.1:195555-228418 GCA_009831015.1 Picea engelmannii
GCAGAGGGAGAAGAGAACTCTTGGAAGGAACCCCTGTAGCTGCCATAGAGCCCAAAGAATTCCGGTCCGGTCTGTTCCTGTAACCCAAGGTAAGGGAGACTGGCAGCCGAAGGACTGTCTGGGTGACAGAGAAGGTGCACTCTTCTGGGGTGGAACAGGCATGTGGGGAAAGAGGGTCTGTGTGCAGTGAGCATGGGAGATTCCTGGGAGAGCTTCTTCCTGTTGAATGTGTATGTGATTGTCTTCCCTGTAACCTCAACCTGAGTCTAGATTCCTTGCCCGGGGTGGAGCTCGGTCCCAGCTCGGGGGTGACCTACTGTTGAGCTGATGAACAGTGTGGTCTAAGGATGGGAGGTTCGTGGAAGGCCTGCACTTGGTTGGTGATTTATACAACTATTAAAAGATAAGTATATCTGAATTATKCTTTAATCATGTTGAGCATGATTGCTCTGTTCATGTATCATGTTTTCCGCTGTGTAAATGAATTTGCTGTTGAATGCTATGGGTTGCTTAATTGCAGGAGTGAATTATATATTTTACTCTGAGATTTAAATGTGTTTAATTGTGTTAAATGCATGTGGTTATAATTCCTGTATCAATTATGTAAACATTCATGTATAGAATGGTAATTGAGGGGTTTGGAAACCTGGGTAGTGAATTGGTACACTACAAATTGGTATGTGTACAAAAGGGGACACTACAACAAGAGTGACCTTTAGTTGGTTGTTATCTTGTAAAGAGGGCATCATAATTATGATTTTATTTATGAGATCGATCATGTAAGTGAATGTAAGGTGTCATTAAAAATGGATGATGTTAAATAAATATGAATGAATGAGGTAAAAAGGTGCAAGTGATGCACATACATATATGTAAATATACATATACATGTTTAAAGGTATGATATGAATGCCAGAATAAGTGAAGAAAGATTTCTACTTTCCATATCTAAGTAATGCCATAGACGCATATATGACCTCGTTTTAAGAATCCTAATTAGTTTGTTTGAATACTAGCTTGAGGAGGATGTACTCCACTTTTTTGGAAAATCTAGTATAAATTGATGAAAGAGTAAATGAATAAAGATGTTATGTTGTCATGATGAAAGGAAACATGATTATGCATTTAAAGACTACATGTATATGATTGTGAACAATCATGTATACAATGAATTAAATCGATAGGCAATGTGGAAACTATGAAGTGTTCCAGTGGTGGACACACACAACATGAAAATGCATGTGGTTAAGTGCATGGAAGCACAACTTGAAAGCAAGTTGATAATGTAAAGATATCTATTTGAATGTATTTGAAATGCATCATAAGAATGTATGCTCTTATTCCTTATGGGATATTGGGTGGATCTATGAAATAATAAAGTTGGATCTGACCCCATATTGAAGTCATTTTGGATAGTGATAGATATGAAACAAGAGAGTTGCATGATAAAGGAATTCTTGGTGGAGGAACAGTGTAAAGATTTTGTCAGGAAAACATAGTTATAATGTTAATGAATGCTGGAAATTTAGGTTGTACGTGGCAAGCCTATCTACATAAGAATCCTGTATTACATTCTAAAACATAAATGTATGAAAAGAAGATTGACAAATGAACGTCGACCATAATGATGTCTGAATGGTAATTTGCAGAATGCAGAGGCTCATAATTCATCGTCAACAAAAAGTGTGTTTTTGTAGCACGTTGTTATATCCATGGGAGGTCAAGGTGAACTTGAATGAGACTAATCAAGGAAGAGAGTAGGAAGATCCCAAGAGGGATAAATTGGATAAGCAAAGAAGGATAAAAGGAGGGAACTTTTCTCACATTCAAGTTCTGAAATTTTGAGACAGGGTGTATACTTTAAAAGAACAAATTTAGAAATAAACACAACATGTAATAATAGAAAAATTAACAAACATGTTAAGTAACACGCTTGGATTAAGACATATTGTGTAAAGGAAGTGAGGCTTTGGAAAAGAACTCAGTTGGACTGAAATTTCCAAGCTATGTAGGAGGAGTTGGAAAAGGGAAGAGTCCCTTAACTCATTTCCTAATTATTATTATGTTTATCTAGGGAGATAGACTGATATGTTGTAGTATGTGGATACTTTTAGAACGAGAAATGTTGATGGTTGTATGACCATATGAACAAATGGAAATTTGATTTTTTTTATCCTCATGAAAAAATTGAGGATAGTGTCATGGAGTGCATTTAGATATGCTAGGACATATCTCAAAATGTTTATTGATTTAAATGTCATGATACATGAATTCTATTTAACATGACAACTGACATAATTTTAAATGTGAATATGCATGTCATATTGTAGGAAATTATTGGAGTTGTTGAGGAAGAATAGTTTCCAATGGTAGACAACCTCAAGAAAAGGATTAATACGAAAGGATTTTGAATAGAAAAGAAGATGATGGGAATTTGGGAGTCCTCATAAAGCACCATTGATGAGGTAATGATAGAAAGGGTGTTGGCAACCAAAATAGGTATAAAAGTGCTCATGCCCATGTGACATGGTAATTTAAAAGGGATTGGGTAAGAATCCCTTATGAAATGTTTTTATTATTTGATGATATGCATGTAATTTTGAGTGGTTGTTGTATGCCATTAATACCCAAGAAGGGTAGGATTAAGAAAGGAGAAACTTGAAGGACAGAGGGAGGAACCTCTGGAAACCAAGGATGATTGAGATCGTTGCAAGAAATTTATGAAAAATATGCCATGAATACATTGACCAATCAAGGAGTGATTGGGAACATAAGTGTTGATAAGAAGTGCATTGACTAAATTCATTGAGGAGATGCATGTGGTAAGAGAGAAGACATGTGTGGGACTGCCCATTATGGAAGAAAGATCTTCCAATGCTCTACAGAATTAAAGAATGGTAAACAAAGAAATCAGGAAGCCATAAAGGTTTGCACCTTGGTTACCAGAGGAGAAAGAATGCTTGAGTCCATCCATATAAAATTTTAATTTCATAAAATGTATGTTGATTTGATGACATGATCAACTAAAAGAAGAAAAAAATAGTTATGTTGTAATAATGAATATGGATAGAAAATCGATATGGTGATAGGTTGGTTGAAAACCCAACAAACCATGGCAAAGTACCTAACATAAAATGTAATAATCTGATTTATGCAAGGATGCAATGTGTGTGAATGTGTCCATGGACATTGCCACATTGATCAATTTCCTTTAATGTTTGAGTGGATTTTGAAAAGTTTGGTATGCTAAAATGATGCATGTGCAAGTAATTGAAATTTCCTTTTACTTTATACCATTGAATAGATGAAATTGATATGAGTTTTAGTATGCACATTTTTGAAATAGTTTGGAAGCCACTACAAGTGTGCAATGAAAATATATAGTGCATCAGAACTAACAATTTTGTTTGGTTTTGTGAAGAATGAATTGCAGGAAAAAGGGTCTTGGATATGGCATAAAAATAATTTCACAAGGGGGACCAATTCCCGCTGGTTATTAAAGAGACAAACTATTATGATAATGAAATCTGATACTTGTGAATCTAGTTCCTATGTGGAATAGATCTAAAAATGAAAATGTGAAATTCGAAATCTATGGCTGGAGGGATGCCTCGATTGTAAGACTCGAGGAATTATTAAAAATTATTCTTGCGCGAGAATGCCTTGGTAAGGTAATATGGATCTCCTGAGGGACTGTATAGCAGAGACGGGGATGCCTGAGCCTAGGTCTGGAGGGTGAGTGACCCCAAAGAAGAGGATACATTGATATTTCTTGTAATCTGTCGATTGTGATCATGCAAATGATGGTTATGTCAAGGAAAAGAGTGAGCCAAGTGAATGAGATAGCCATATGGATGCATATCCATGAAATGCAAAAATAAGTATTGTGATCATATACAACTTTTCCTCTTGAATTGTGAACAACAATAAAATGGTTTTGCATAAAATTATGAATTGACATGCCTATTGTTTCAAATTGTTGTAGGCATGTGATAATTCCAAGAGTTTGGGAAAGGACCAGATCAAGAAGAAGAAAACATTGTTGAATTAGTTGAAGGATGAAGGAATGGCGGGTCTACTAAGGAAGAACATCGAGGAAAATGTTCTTTTGAAGGTGGAGGGAATTGTAACACCCCCTTTTCTAAACCTATGATTTTGTGTTATTAATCATGAATTATGGTTTCCATGCAATGGCATAAAAACTTTGTAAATGTATTATTGTTTGATTTAAAATGCCAACCCGCTAACTGTGGGGAGAATCCTTGAAATTACTGGCCATGATACTAATAGAGGAAAGGGTGAGAAAACCTATAGATGGATTCATCATGCTAAAGATGACCCAAACCTCCTTGCTGATAATATTTGATATTCATATTATTTTCCTCAACCCTTATTTCAAGGAAAGTTAGTTAATGAGGAAGGATAGTTGTTGTAAAACCAACTACGCCAAATAAATTCAAGTATGGGAGAATAGGCTAGGATAGTTGAAAGTGTCAGCTAAAGATACCATAGGGTACCGTTTTTACAGAAAATACGGATCCACGGGTTTCCTCTTGACTTAAGGAAGGGGACAGGTCAAGAACCTTCCCAGGCGACGCATGCAAGAAAAGAACATGAGGGTAGACAAGAGATCAGGAAGAAAGTTTTTAGGAGAGGGAGGACTCGAAAGAGATTGTATTGGATAAAGAGGATAGACTATGTAAAAACAGAGTAACAAAAAAAGAGTTGGAGCTCTAAGTCTTATATGGGAGAATCTAGAGACCCGACCTGAGATGGGAAGGTTACGAGCTTGATATTGGGAAGGTATTTGAAAAACTTTGTTAAGTACTAGGCTAGGTAGGTGTGAGGGAGAGTTTCCTTCAAAAGTTGTTGAGAACCAGAGAGAGAGGGATTCCTTGGTGGTATCATGGCTTGGCATTGTGTTGGCACTCCCGAAGTGACTGAGCATGCAGAGCCTACGATTGGGTGGAAATACCAACACCCATATTCAATTGGATAGCTATAACTTGTAACAAATAAGTATCTCTCACTCTATGTAATTTGATCGATAACAAAGAGTTTGTAATTGTGATTAGATATTAAATGTACATGTCTTATTAATGGGTCTCCTATAAGAAGGAAATAGATTTAAAGGTCAATAAAAAAATTCCAATGAATTACTGAAATATTGTCGGAAAGGAGTAATGAATTAATAACTAAGCCTATGTGTAGAAGTATTAGGAAAGACATATAAATTCTAGCATTGTTTCCCTCTCCTTGATGTCGTTGATCTATGGGATATTTAATCCCATGTGAATTCCCAACAACAGGCTCATCTCTTTCTAGTAAATGGCATAAAAGATCCTAAAGGAAACTGAACGACATTTATGAGAGAGAAATGAAGCGATTTAATCCTATTTCAAAGAATGGGTTGGTTACCCATCGAGATTCCTATAATAACTGGTGAAACTCAGTGGTCATTGATTCCTGAGTTGGAATCAATCTTGACCATCCAGAGATGGATTAGTACCCACCATAATATCACAGTGTTGAGGTGATCTAATCCATCTAGTTTCGTAACCAATCTCATGAGAGAGTTTTGTGTCACGGGAAACCGAAACACCGAACCCTGGAAGAACTCTAAGTCCAACCCCCTTGGAAGTCCCGACATGCCAATTTTTGGGGACCAAGGTTCGATACCCTGGTCCCATGCCTTTTTACATAAGCCTTAGGGAGAGAGGGAGAGCGGTGTCATATTGACATAGTATGCCAGCTTGGAGGCCATGGTGTCATAGATTGACACCTGTCCACGTATGGTTGCAGAAGAGAAAAGAGTGAACCCCAATTAGAATTAAACTTTTGGAAGAGTGCCCTAAAAATATAATTCGTTGGATCTGGGAAGAAACTGATATGAGCCATCAGATCAAATGGTGTAATGATCTCCATCGTAGATCTAGGTATGGAAAAGTCTAATTGGGCGGCGTAGAATCGACCGTCGATCAAATTCATGAATTGAATCTAGGCTATAGATCTCATGGGATCATAACACCGTGATAAGTGTGATTAACGATCTCCTAATTATGAGATTAGTTTATATAATCCCCTCATAATCCTTGGCACTAGAAGATATCCAAACTTACATCACCAGTAAGGTTTTACACCTAGTTCCTGGTGGCGAAGTGGCATACAACAGGTGGTCCACCTGCCACAACAAGGAAAGGCCATGTGTAACTCTAATGTGGTGCCACATGTCACATAGTTTTGGCAGGATTGGACAAGGACCCTTGGGGAAAATGATTTATATGTTTCAAGAGGTACGAGTTCCACATGTACATAATGCCAACTAATCTCGGACTATGCATAGAGTTAGGAAGAAAATAATTTTCTCACTCAGGGACCGAATGTTCTGGTGCCTGGTAGCCACTTGTCATAACATTAATCAAGGTAGGTGGAAACATACAAGAGGGCCATGTGTTATGAGTGAACAACACATACTGGATCAGGTGATTTGGGTTTGTCGAAGGATAGGGAAGGCTAGTGGCCAGTGATCCGATATGATGTCAAACAATGTCACACGACCTATGCATGATGGACAAGTGTTAGCACTTGACAGGGTGAGATGGGTGCGCTATGATAATATGCACCCCACATTAGTTCACATAGGAAGGCCACGTGTCACTAAGAGGATATGCTATGTGTCACATTGATTTGGAATATTTGGACGAGGATCGGTAAGGTAGATGAGTGCCACATGAAGTCGTATGGGTGACATGTGTCATGCCAAGTGCCATGCCACGTGTCATGAGAAGTCATTATGTTTCATGATGTGTCTACAGAGGATTCACTAAGGTTTAAAGCATGGGTCCAGTTGAGGCGAGCATCCATAGGATGGCTCTGTTAATTCCTAATAGTTAGATCTAAGGGGGGTCAATCGGACCCTAGACTGCTAGAGAGTTTTGATGTGGGGAGAAGTTGGAGGGCTTGGTATCCTGATGCTTGATGGATACATGTCGCACCATGGGTAAAGATGGGTACGATTATGAGTTAGAGACGTGTGTATAATGCTCTAAATCATACCAGATTGGGGTATGAACCAACTTAAGTAAATACTGGAGAGTTGATGCCCCGATGCCTGATAGTCCAACAACCTAATGTGACATGGGATGACGTCACTTAACCAAGGCACAATGGACAAGTGGTGCCATATAATGGGTTATTTTACCATAGGCACCAACTCATGTCAGATTGGACCTTTCAAGGGTTATGTAATACGATAAGGGTTGTGATTCCAGGACTCGATAAGCTGAGCGTCGGGTGAATGAGGTGGAAAGTACCACGAAAAATCCCATATCAGTTGCCACATCCTCGTAGGGATGACATGTCACGACATGGAAGTGTCATGTGAAATGTATATAGGTGACATGGAGCCATATGGGTGCCATGTGGCATTATAATGGAGAAAGACCTAAAGATTTAAAAAACCATAACTTTCGATCCAGATCTCGAATTTGGAGAAAATTATAGTCATTAGAATGCTCTTGACGAGAAAAAGACGATGGCGCCCTTTTGAAGAGGTTTTGAGGTAGTTGAATGTAAGAAAAACAAATTAATACCCCATCCCTTTAAATGATACTAAGGGTGTTGGGTGTGTTACATGCTCATATTGTGAAATGTATAAATGTCGAGTGTGTGTAGCTATAGAATGATTAAAATCATTTGAATTTAATATTTCTCAGAAAAATTAATACATTTAGATGTAATGTTATGCATATAATGTTTAACTAATATCATACAATTCCCATATACTCAAACATAATAGATTTGGACGAATTCAAAATCAATTAAAATAATGAGTGCAGTACATGTAGTAGACACATCCAAAGGGCATCTACCAATGTTGGGACCATTATAAATGGAGCTAGGTGACTGAAGAGGATCCATGATGAGATAAATTTGAAAATATGAACTCACTAAGACTATTTGACAATATGATAAGTTAGGTATGATATGAAAGCCATTAAATATCATTCAAGGTATCAAGGACATGAAATTGAGTATTCATAGGTTGTTGGTTAGGACTAGAGGATGAAGCAGAGGATTTATTTACTAGTTTTAAATCAAACCAATATTGTAAGAGGAGATTGAAAACAATATTTGCAATGAATCTCAAATAAAAATCAAGCATGTTTTTAAGGGTTCACTAAAGGCCCCTACCCCCTAGCAAAACTTGAGTTCTAGATTTGTATTTCCATTGGCCATTTTTGGAAAATTGGTCCTCTTATTGTTTAAGGGGAGATCTTTTTGACTCAGTAGATTTCTATAAATGTTTATGTGCATTAGCATCATACTTGAATGTATGAAAATGTTATGATTGAATATTTAAGGCATATTCCCTACAACCAGAAAAAAAAAATTAAAACATGTGCAATGAAATGCAAAACCTAATTTGTTTTATATAACAAGTCAATCTCTTCATTGAAAAAATGGAAAAATTAAAATCACAAATTTGAAAAGAGGCAAAAGGAATCAATAAGGATTTCAGTGGAAATATATGGGTTTTGTCAATATACCATAACTCAAATATTCTAAAAATCAATAGTTCATTCAAGATAAATCTCACTTAGATCTTAGGAGGTTGAATCTCAACCTCATCTTTGGGGTTGATGAACATAAACTAGAAATTAAACTAGAAGACCTAATAGCGCCTTCTCACTTTTTTTAATCTCTAATTCATTGATGGATGCTTATTATGTACCTAACCACAAAAGCGTAATTAGGTATTATAATATTTGCATGAGCTATTTTATGTGTATGCTCATAATTTTTAATAATCTTCAAGTAATTGGTCTTTATTGGCTCATATAAAAATATTTGTAAAATTTCCACTTTTATGTAATAAGGGCCCAATAACTCTTCTTTGTGACTTATGTTTAAGTTGGGTGTCATTCCTTAGACTTATGTTTTAACTTAGCTTCCATTCCTTATGGATCCTTTCTAGAACATTAATTTATATGTTTGGATCTTAACAAAGGAGCTACACCTAATAACATCCCTTTTTCTAGGTTTGAATTTTTGAACATATGACTTAACCACCTAATCCACAAATACCAACATTGAAAATGATTGATTGAACCTATGTACATCACATGGATGAAAAAATACATCACTTCTATGAAGTTTCAAAATATAAAAAAGAAGTTAAATGAATGGAACAATAAGGTCTTTGGGAACTTTTTGAAAAGGCTATTGATTCTAGAAGCACAAATGGTTTATGTTTAAAATTAAATTAAATAAAGTGATATGAATCAACTGATAAGGAAGACAAATTAGCAAAAACAATTAGTTGAATATGTGAAAAGGAAAAAGTTATGTAAAGGTAAAAGTAAAAATTTCAATAGATAAAATATGGAGACATCAACTATTTTTTTTAAATGAAGACAAAAAAAAAACTTAAAATAAAATTTCAAAATTTGTTCAAAAGAATTTATATTTGTAATTGAATTCTAAACTAAAACGTGTAGAGATGTAGAGAAGTAGAATAATTAAATATCTACTAACTAAATTTAATAATTACACTTTTAACAACAAAGTGTATTTAACATTAGAGATGAATCATTTAAATGAAAATATGAATACAAATATATTATCCTTAAGGAGTGAAAAAGCACAACACAATACCCTATTAATACAAGTAGTTTTTATAGGGAATTATGAGATTCAAGTTACTCATAGAAATGATGATGATGGTACAAAGTTTGAAAGTATCTAACGACAATACATGCATTCAAGTAGTTGAAAAAAACATTATAGTTTAAATTATAATGAATGATAGAGCATACATAAACTTACCTAGATATTGTCCAAAATCTTCATTCAATATTCCCTAATGAATGAACACATGAACTTGAATGACGAAGGATATATGAGCGTTCAGCTGCATGTATATCATTATCAATGAAAAATTCCAAGTATCTTCGGTTTTACGAATGATTTAAGCAAGCATGGTGATAGGTAAACCTTGAAGTAATTGTATCTTTCATAAATTAAATGTATAAATGATATGATTCATAAAATTAGAGAAATTGGAGAATTAATTCTTAATTAATCAATACAATAATGAAAAATAATTTTTTTCAATTTATCTCATAAGTATTTTGGACAAAACTCATCTTTGAATTCCCTTATTTTACGATAGTATTGAAAAAGAGTGTTGGTTAAACGTTCTACTTTTTGGGTTTTTTGGCAGGAATACAGTGATGTAAATTTGGACAAAATCTCTATTTTTTGTTGTTTAAATTGCATTTTTGAATGCATAAATGGATTAAGGGTGCTGAGAAACCCCTGGGGTACTAGGATTATACAAACTTAGCCACTCAAATCTGTAGATCCAACCACCCATCACCGAATTTCGAGCAAAATCAAATGGAAAAAGTTACCAAAAGACAACCAAAAAATATAATGTTTAGACTACTATTTGAAAAAGGTATATATCTTCATCATCTATTTTTAATTTAAGTATGTACCATCACTTGGCCACTCAAAAAATGATATTTTTGCTAAAAAAAAAACACAGACTTTGTATAAGTCTAAAAAATTTGGTTAAAAACAAGTAATACAGATCCAAATCAATTCCTTACTTTGTAAAGGGGTTGGTCCCAATGCGAGAGTATCTCGACAAATGTGGGTATCTATGTTCATAAATGGATAGTGCAAGAACATGGGGACAAGGAAGCATGGATGAATTTCTTTTGTGATGACACTGTGTCTTCAATTATATATATATCCAGCTGTAGGTTAAACGTTTCATAAAATAAGAATACTAATCGATCGTTCAATAAGAATAAGTATGATTAATTCCACTATTCCATCGCGTTAAACATGTGGTCTTTTTCTGCAAATATGTCGTGTACTTCGCATATAAAATTTATTGACATAATTTTCAGATGATACTTTGAATTTTCTTTTCCCATGATAATAGGATTTGAACTTGTGATCTCTTAAGAGAAAACACATGTTCTTAACCATTAGGCCCACTCAAACTATATTTGTAATAAATAAATATTATGAAAATATTTGTAATAAATTGTGTATTTGTAATAATTGAATAAAAATATTTGCATTTTAATTTAATAAAATTTTAATTTTAATTTCTCTATTTCTTAAACTAATTCACAAGCTCCAATATATTTTTTATATTAAATTAAAAAGTTTTAAATTTAATATTTAATTTAATTTATGATGTATTTTAAAATTTAATATTAAACTAAATAGTCATATTGAAATCAAATATGATTTCAAAGAAATTAATATAAAATATAAACTCAAGTAATTTGGATGTAAATCACAATTAAAATAAATATTTTAAAAAAAAGTTAAAGACTTTCATATATTGAATTCAAATCACAATTAAAATGAATGTTAGAAATATATTTAATATGTTTTATTTGATTATTCTTATGATTTAGGTAAATTACAATTAAAATAAATGTGAGAATTATATTTAATATGTTTTATTTTATTATTTCTACAATTTAAGTGAGAATAATATGATTTGGGTGAGAATAGTTAATGTTATTTTTTTCTAAATTATGTATGAAAATATTTTTAATTTATTCCTTTAAAGTGTGATGTCTTGTCATTCTTTTTTTATTAAGAATAAACATGCTATTTATATTTTAGTTTAACATATAAATTACAACATAAACCTAAGTCCATATATAATGGACATTTCCCAAGAAAATAATTGAATAATCAATTTCAATAAATCTCTCTATATATAATGTATAAAGTCATCAACACATAGTAAAGACACTTTCGTCATGAGCATATTTCATGTTGAGTAGAGAGATGTTGCTTAATGGACAAAAATATTGACTTCGTCAATAGTTGGTAGATAAATCATTGAACCAGTGAACCGTCATATATTTGATAATTAGAAATATGGTCAATCGTCGTATATTCGATGATAAAGACACTTTTGTCTGCTATTCAACTTTTGTCTGCTATTCAATGAACGTCGGGTTTTTTTTTTTAATACAAAAAAATGCAAGTAAAATATGACAATACGACCAATTTTTTCGGTACTGTTTGAGTAAGGCATTGGTTTTTCTGCCCATATGTTGTAGTGATTTTGTTCATGTATTGGGTTTGTACAACAAGTTGTATGTTTAGATTGTGACAATCATACTAGAATATTTCTGGAAAAGAACCCTACTTATCATTGTAAAATGATTCATATTGATGTTCAATACCACTCTGTGAAAGACATGTTTGAAGACAAGAAGGTGTTGCAGGTGAAGGTTGAGACTTTGAAGAATGTTGCAAACTTATTGATAGAGTCTATTAGTGCTGAGAAGATCTCTTGGTGTAGAGAAGCAATGGACATTTCTCCCTTGAATTGTTGATCTCAAAAAACTTGGGGCCCCTATTTTCAAAGAAAAAAACAAGTGGGAGAATGTTGGGAATGTGTTATATTATTTATATGATTATCTCCACATGGTGGTAACATCACATGGTGGGCCTACCTAGCAATTTGAGGGAAGATCCCTTGACCAAAAAATGTGGGGTTTTTTTTGTCTACTTTTTGGCATGTTTTGTGTTTCATGTCCAATGGATTTTTTCCCATTTTAATCTAATTATTGTTAAAGGATTAGGATTGTAATCTAATTCAGGTTAACAAATTAGGTTTTGAATGATGTGGAATATCTAAAATGAAAAAAATTCATTTAGGCCTTGAGAAATGTTATTATTTTAGACCTATGTTATGGTTTAATCATGGCATTGATTTACCTATAGTAGGGCATAGATACCCTATAAGGATCCCTTGTAGTGGTTTGAGGACATGTTCATGAAACTATATCCTAAGACTATTCATGGGTTGTTGGGGTTGTGTTGGTAGCCAATTCACATTTTTCTACTGTTCTTATAAGCTGCCTACGCCAGTGTTTTGCAAACCTTGATTTTCGTCGCGATCCTTGAATAAAATGACACTATTATTTTTGCGCTATTTGCACACTTACCTTTGTTCTTGTTTTCACGACTGCAAGCGTGAAAACTTGGTTTTCGAGGTCACATTAAAATCGTCCCTGGATTGTTGTAATCATTCTTGTCGATATGCCCATTGCGCTTCCAATTTACTTATCGTTTTACAGTTGGCAAGACTCCAAGATCCTTATTCATTTGGCCTTCTTATTTGTTAATATGACTTCGTTTTAACAAGATTGTGATGATATTCTTTCGATCAAATTTGTCATGCATTGGTGGTTTGATTTCCATAGTTTTTAATCGATTCCCTTGACACATTGGTTTCATGAGAATGATTGGCGTTGTGGTTATACCCTTCGTATAGATCATTTCACACAACACATATTTTCATATGATCAAACCCTTGGTGTGATTTCGAATTATTACTTTGGTTTTAAAACTATGCTAATATTATTTCTTGCGCAAATGTTTGGTCGATTTACCACAGATTTCATTGGTTGATTGAATGGCATAGTTTTTAACCTATGCAATAGTGGGTTGAATAGTTATTTGCGCCGGCGGTTGTACTATGGGATATGACTGTTGTTCATGGGCTGAACTAGCTCCACCACCTTCGCACGTTCTGTCATTAATGTTTTCCCCCTATCCCAGTTCACCTTTGCTAGTTTTCGGGTAAGCTTGTGAGCGTTCTGCTCCTGCGTATGCTATGTTCAAACCCTGGCCCCTTCACCTCGCTCACCGTGTGCTCCTGTCTATGGCACTAGTGGTGCACATAGAGCTAAATGGTAGTCAAGCTCTGTTACTAATCGATGATGCCCGTAAGGATTTAGAAAACAGTGGTTGGCTCGTGTTTATACAGAGGTTTGAGGGTTTCAACCTTTCGGTTGCCCAATAATTCGCACTCACCTTTGACGGGTGCAGGGATAAAGTAGGTGACATACAACTTGAACTAAATGAAGAATTCATAAGCTCTGCTACAGGACTGGCAGCTACAGGCCAACGATGGTTTAAAAATCCAAAGTTGATGAGGTGTCGTGGCCATTAGTATTTGTATCAAGGAAGGTTGTATCCTGTGATAAAGGTATGCCTATTTCCACCCTCAAACCCAGGTGGCACGATCTTTTGGTGATTGTGAAACAATTTCTGACCTGTGAAGGTCGGTATGGCTTGGTTTTTCTGTATCACCTCCGGTTATTCATGAATTTCATGGGCTATCCTTTGAACATGCCGCATTACTTCTTGCGTAGTCTTTACAAGATGTCTAAGAGGTTCAAATGTGAGAAGGCTGATAGCAGCTTGTTTCATCACGGCTTGATTAGACTCATCGTTGTCCACCATTTAAACCTTCATGGCGATAATTGGCAAGCCTTTCTATCCAGAAATGGCTTTGCTAATCCAGAGTCTGTCAAAATCGACAAGGCTGTGGTTAGTGAGACTATGGTCGGGCCACTCGTGCCATTTCATATTCTTCTACCCCCTGCCAAACCCTCGGTTTTCCCTGACATCGACCTACCCGACATCATAACAGACAAGACTGAGGCTATCAAAAAGCCTGTGAGTAAGAAAGTCAAGTTTAACCCTACTGTCGACAGTAAGGGAAGAAAAATGCTCGATTAATATCGAGACTTGCCCGGAATAAACCTAAGCCAAACATCGACCAAAAGCCCATAGTTCTGAGCGAGGACTCGGACTCCGATATCGAGCGTTTCCTAGCAGAAGAGTACCCCTATTCCCATGGCCTATGCTCCGAGCAACCCTATGACTATGTCTCTAATTTACCCCCGTGCCTAAAGGACAATCCTAACTACCCAAGGATCAAGCTACATAATGAAACCCCTGGTGATTTAAACAAACCCTCGTCTGTGATGTCGAAGCCCGAGCAAATATCATGCATCCAATGCAATGTGTGGCTAGAGCGTTATTACACCGGCGTTCCCTTGTTGCAGTCAAAGATCAAATCGTTAGAGGACCAAGTTACAGTGCTAACAAGAGAAAGAAACAGGCTTCAAACTAATGACAAGAAAAAAAAAACCACTGGTTCGATTGTCTTCAGGAATGTCGAATCGGCAACAGCCTTCATCAATTCCAAATTATCATAATCGAAGCCGTTTCTTATTGTCCGGGTATGAATTTCAATATGATTTTTGCTTTGTAAGTTTGCTTGAATTATTGTAACATATTTAGTTTTGCTTCCAAATTAGCTCTCTTCGTTTTGATTCGAAATGACTCTGTCATAGTTTAGACGATTTTGTTGTAGATCCTGTACAGTAGATTCATATTACTAAACTCAAATGTATTTATGATTTGGTTATGCGATTCTATCGTGCCCAGCTTAGAAATTGATTGGTTTTAGATTCGGTTTGGTTTGTTTTTGAATTAATTCTGTTTGTTTGATTTAAGATAGTCGATTTGGCTTGATTTCGATTAGTTTTGTTTGCCCCTAATAGACTCAAAACGACCCTGTTGACTTCAATTTACCAGGAACAACTCTATTTTGTATTGAATTAATGTTCTCATTTGGATTCTGGTTACGGTCGACCTGTGCAAAAGATCTATTTGCCAAAATCATGGAGCTGTGTTGATTCATAATGATTGTATCGAACCCAAATTGTTTCGATTCGTTCCTGTTTGATTTGATTTGCAAATGATTGCTGCGTGCCACAAGTAGTATGATCGTTTGTATATGTTTAATATAGTTATATCAGTCTGAAAAACGATCCTGTTGATTTCATTTTGATTCGAAAACGATTATGTTAATGGATAAGGCGACATAAACTATTACATGGAAAATTTGTTTAGCTAGTTACAGTTTGGGTCGATTTCAATTGGTTCATGAAAATCATTTCATTATTGTTGAATTATCTAATGCGGTTCTATTTACCTCAAATTGGTGATAACAAATTGAACATAGTGCATGCATCTCTGTTATCATTCGGTTGACCACGATTCAGTTTGTTTCAATTTGCACACAATTGTCGATTTGAATGATTCTTTTGGTTTCTAATTAGCAATCAAATATTGTTCAATAGTTTGAATATATTCTTTAAGATTTGAATTGCTTTTGGAAATGATTTTGTGTTCAATTTAGACCAGCTACCGAATCGCAAGATTCTATAGCTAGTCTTAAAAATTAGATTTTTGTCAATTATATCAATAAAATATCTTTTAAACTTGTCTATTTTTGTCTTATTTCAGGTGCATACGAATTACAATGATCAAATGGGCATGCCATGGCAGTTTAGGAGATACTCTGGATATGGTTTTGTTTTAGGTTGTTAGCTTGAGTCAGAAATAGAGATTTGGGATATTATCCTCAGATTTTTGTAAACTGTTTTGATAATTCCCACAAGGATGTTTTACCCTGTGGGAAGTCTTTAAATACTGGTCAATTTTTTGTAATAAACCCATCATCATCACTGTGGGGAGCACCAGACTATGGATTTATGATTCAGACTGAGATGAAAGTTGATGTCTTGTAACATCTTTCGTTTTCAATATATCAAACTTTTGTTTCAAGTTTTCTGCATATCAGTTTGCAATTAATTATCGACTACTTTAGCTATCATAATTCTTTGCATGTTGATGTGATTTAATTTATATGATGTCCATGTCTAATCTCTCTTATTTAAAAATACAACAATTAGTCTGCTTCAGTTAATGAATTACATGTTTACCTTTTTCGTTAAATGAATCACTTTGTACAAGTCTTTGCACACATATTTATCTAGCTACGACAATTTGTAAATTATAAGATTGCTGTAATTTTTATGTCTTGTTTGTCCTGTTATTTATATTTCACAAGCATAGTAGCTTTCTGTTTACGAGAAGCTCGTGGAGAAACTGGTTTAGGTTTCCTCCCACCAAACAGCTGAATCGACCATCATACACAGGACAAACCTGAAGCATTCCTTCAGGTCAGTTTGCTATTTGTCATGTAATAGTTAATTAGTTAGTATAATATAAGTAGTTTAGATAAATATATTAGTTTAGATTCATAGTTAGAATTATTGTTTTAATTGTTTAGCTTAGATATTTTTTATTCTATTTCTTTTTCATAAAATTATAAAAAATCAAAAAACAATGGTTTCGCTGTCTTAGGACAGATTACAAATGATTTTTGCAGGTTTCTATTTAAATCTGTAATTTGTAAATGTTGTACATTTGTGATTAAGATTTAATTCCATTGATAGTTGAATATTAAATCTCGTAGAGTTATTAGAGCATTAGATAGTAAATTGTATATATTAGTAGTTCAGATTTATTTATTAGTTTGTTTTAATTGTCATTTTTATTTAGATTAGTTTATTTAGAGTAGTTTTATTTTGTTTTTCTAGGACTTAGACTGGCTAATGGAGCCGCTAAACCCGTCAGGGTGGGTTATTCCAAATGGATTGGGTTATTTAGACAACCCCGGACCAGATCCACTCTTCCAGTTGGCGAGCGTTCATTTTCGCCCGTCAACAAATGGCGCTAGAAGGAGGGCCTGAAATTAATTAATGGCATGAGGCGGTCGTAAGTCTCCTCCACCACATAATCGATCACCTATAGTGACAAGAAGTAATTTGAACGATACCATTCCCCCTCAAACAACAACCACATCAAACGATGATCCACGGATCACAGTTGAGCTAGCAACCCCAAATCCTATAGGTGGTGACATATAAGAGATTGTCCACCAATCTCTCGTAAGAACACATAGTGCCTTAGCCCGTTTGAGGCAACCAAATCGACCGTTGGACCAACCTTTAGATTTCTCTAATATCAGAGAGAAACTTGGAGGCACTAATCTCACTGTGAACTCTACAGATCCAATCCTCACTCCTGCTGTAGGAGGATATGGAATACCTCCCTCACCACCTCCATCATCCCCTTATTCTTCTGGAGAAGACACTTCTAACGAAGGCAGTTCCCCTTCTCAGCCTTCCACACCCACTACACCAATGGCCAACCAGAACAATCCTGCTAGACCTTGGCTCGACCAGGATGCCGTAGCTATACCTGGAGCTCAGCATCCCTTACCTAAACATCCGGAGAAGTGGCTTTCCAAGTTTGACCCTAACTCAAAACAGATCACTGAAGATCACATCAAAAAGTTTATGTTAGCCATAAAACTTCGTAATGTCGAGCATGAAGACGTAGTTTGTAGGTTGTTCCCCTATACTTTCGAGGGCAATGCCTCTAGATGGTACTTTTCCCAACAACCCCATACCATCGTGTCTTGGGAAAAGTTTGAATCCTTCTTTTTGGAAAATTTCGGAGACGGTAAGCCTCTGGAAGTCCTATTCATTGAGCTTTCCAACTTAATAATGAACCCAAAATAAAAAGTTAAAGACTTTAATCAAAGATTCTTAACACTTAAAAACCGAATCCCTACAGATTCCATGCCTGCCGAGAATCTTATAATAGCATACTATACTAAAGCCTTGCATAAAAGTATAGCTATTTGGGTTAAACGATCTAAGAAAGCCACATTGTTAGAAGCCTTCAAGGAGGCCAGCTAGATTGAAAAAGACATACTTAGTCTTAAAGACTCTACTAGCAATGAAACAGAGACTAACTCATCTTCCAAAAAGAAGATCGAAATCCTCCCTAGACCTACTCAAAGTAGAATACAACCTGAAAGCTCTGATTTAGAAAATTTATCTAAATTTGTTCAAAAACTGTCAAATCAAGTTATAGACTTGAAAAGGACGACCGAAGACGCTTCTTCGAGCAAAGGGCCTTACAAGCCCCCGTTTCGGAAGCCTTTTCCTACCAATCGACCTAATCCAACCACCGAGGGCCTTAATCTAGAAAGTTTGCAATACGCCCTTCAAACGATTCTAGAAGTCCAGGATAACTTGATGCCTCCTGAGATTCCCGAGGAGGTAGTTGAACAAGAGACAGTTCAAGAAGAGGAGTCTTCTCCAAATATTTTTGGACACTTCTCGGATAGCATCTTTCAAGCTAACTTCGAGACAGTCCATCCCTATAATACTAGGAGTAAGACAACAAACAAACCTTCTGCCAAAAACAATACAACTTCGCCTCCAAAGCAATCTAAACCAGCTGAGACTAAACAGAGTCATGTGAACCCCAACTTAGATTATGATGTAGTTGAAGATCTTAAAAATTTAAGGGATAACATTTATGTTTATGAGTTACTAAAATTTCCATCTTTGTTACAAAAAATGTTAAAAAACATCGCAGAGAATGGTAAGAATGGTAATTCAAACAAGGTTGTTCAGAACAAAGTTCCTCAGAAGACTTCCACAAAGAATAATCCAGATCCTCATGAGAAAGGAGGCCTTTCTGTAAATAATGTAAATAATGTAAACAATGTAGATAAAGTAGCTTTAGAAACTGCAAGTAAAAAGCCACAAACTACCACCCTTAGCACTCGCAGAAATGTACCTCCATTTTTGTTAACATTCGAAATCTTTAATAGAAACGTGCACAATTGTATGGTAGACTCAGGAGCGTCATCCAATGTGATGCCATGGTCTGTGTGTCAGAAGATTAACGCTGAAGTTGAACCCTCCACCTTAAAAATCATACAACTCTATCGAACCAATGTTAAAGTTATAGGCGAATTAAAGAATGTGCTTATAAGATTATCGTCTAACCCCAAAGTTCATCAAGTCATTGATATTATTGTTGTGGATATTCCAGAAGTGTATGGTTTGTTTTTAAGCAGGGACTGGTCGTAGCAGCTACACGACTATTTTGCGACAGACTGGTCTCACCTATGGCTTCCAGAGAACGGAAAGCCTAACAAGATCAAGGTAAATCGTGAACGCTACCTTAAGTTCATGGTCACAGATTTGAACGATCCCAACGAACCATTTACACCTTCTGCTGATTCACTCGAAGTACAAGGAATGGATACCTTTTTCGACAATTTCATGGCTGAGACTTCAGCTATCATCAACCCAGAAAAACAGTCCGAGATTGTAGCATATGTGCAGCCAACGGTTTCTACACAACGATCTCATCCACCCGATGAAAATCAAATTTGGTCTCTTTATTTCGACGGGTCAAAGTCCAAAGAAGGAGCTGGTGCAGGCTGCATTATTATCGATCCAGCAGGCAACAAAACATTGATTGCATGTAGGCTAGAATTTGAATGTACTAATAACACTGCAGAATATGAGGCTTTACTGCAAGGTCTCAGAAAAGATATAGATATGAACATTCAAAACTTGACTATCTTTGGCGATTCTGAAATAGTGGCTAGACAGGTAAGAGATTATATCCACTGCCTGTCTCCGCATCTTAAAATCTACCAATCCGAGGTATGGAATTTAATGAATAAATTTTCTGCTTTCAATATAAATTCTATTCCTAGATTGAATAATTCTGAAGCAGATCTATTAGCTAACGTAGCTTCCAAACTCTTTCCTGCAGAAGGCTTGTYCCCGGATGCATTCTCTGTCAAAATGTTATTCAGGCCATCCGTTCCCGACAACATCACGAACTGGAGAGTCTTCGACGACGATCAACAGATTATCATCTTTCTGCATATGGAAGAAACTTTTCAAGGCGCGGTGATAGACGAACGCACGCACGACGACAATTTTCACAATTTCACGATAATACCAGATCCGAGAACTCCTGAATTCTCATCGGACATGGTAAATTCGATCCCTAAATCTGTAGTTAGATTAGAGAAATTTTATGATCTTCAAGATATATTCAAAAAATCGGTCAACTGTAAAACCAATAGTTCCTCATTATCATATGAAAAATTAAACTTAGGGACTAAGGACAATCCGCAGTGCATTAATCTAGGGGTAGGATGTTCTGAGCAAGAAAAAACTTCATTTATTAAATTGTTCAAAGAATTTAAAGATGTCTTTTCATGGACATATGATGACCTTAAAACTTTCGACCCTAACATCATACAACATGTCATTCCTATGAAATCCCAAACCTTACCCTTTCAACAGAAATTGAGAAAAATGCACCCTAAGCTTGAACCGACCGTCAAAAAAGAATTGAATAAACTCCTAAATGCTAAGATTATTTTCCCTGTTAGGCACACTCAATGGGTTTCTAACCTTGTCCTTGTCTGAAAAAAAAGTGGGGAAATTCGGCTATGCATCGATTTCTGAAACCTTAATAGAGTGTCTGATAAAGACAACTACCCTGTCTCACCCATGGAACAGATCCTTCAGCAGATATCTGGTTCTAAGAGGCTATCCTTACTGGATGGTTTCTCATGGTAAAACCAAGTCCTGATGTCTCCACCAGACCAACTTAAAACTACCTTCCGCACCCCATGGGGCACCTACGCTTATCGAAAAATGCCCTTTGGATTGATTAATGCTGGTGCCACTTTCCAGAGAGCAATGGACATCGATTTCTGGGGATTAATCAATCAGTCCGTCGTAGTTTCCTTAGATGATGTGACTTTATTTTCTAAAAACAAAACCGATCATCTAGCTCATTTACGAGCCGTTCTACAGTGATGTTGTAAATACGACATTTCCTTGAATCCTAAAAAATCCATCTTTCCAGTAGAACAGGGTAAACTCTTAGGATTTATTGTGTCAAGCAAAGGGATGATTGTCGACCCTGAAAGGAATCAAGTCATCTCGAAACTTCCCCCTCCTACATCCAAAAAATCTATGCACTCTTTCTTAGGCCAGATTAACTTTGTGAGGAGATTCGTCCCCAGTTTCTCCGAAATGGTCAGACCTTTACAAAATCTAATTAAGAAAGATGCCCAATATCATTGGGGAGCCTTAGAAAATCAATCTTTTAATGCAATAAAGAAGGCCATAATAGACGCTCCTTCTCTCATGAGCCCCAACTTTTCGCAAGACTTTACGCTCTATACTTTTTCTTCTGACCGTTCCTACGCCGCCGTCCTAACTCAAAAGAACGCCGAAAACAACGAAGTACCCATTTCCTTTATGAGCTCTTCTTTCAAAGGCGCTGAACTTAATTACCCAGCGGTAGATCAGCAAGCCTACGCTGTTTTCAAAGCAGTCAAGCATTTCCAGTCTTACCTTTTGAAATCCAGGAAGAAAGTTATTGTACCTAACCTAGCCGTCAGGAATTTGTTAGTGCAGAAAGAACTAGGTGAAAAGAGGGCTAACTGGGTTACCTCCTTGAAAGAGTACATCATAGAAATTACGCCAGCTTAAATAGTGAGAGGCCAAGGGTTATGCAAGTTAGTTGTTGACTCAACCGCAGGACAACAAGAAGAAAATGTTATGTCAAACCTAGGACAACACGATCAAAATACAATCTATTGTGCACAAAACTCTGTCAGTCCTTGGTATGACGATATAGAATTATGTGTTGAACATGGGTTAGCCCCCCGTCACCTGGATCCGACTAAAAGAAGAGCATTGAGGTTAAAGTTTGCCTCCTTTCATTTGGTTAATGGTATCCTGTTTCGTCAAAATTTTGATGGTGTACTGATGGGCTGTCTTGAGAAAGACGAAGCAGAAAAAGTCTTACTAGAATTGCATACAGGAGAAGCTGGTGGTCATTTTGGTGGTGACACCACTGCTCATAAGGTTTTGAGAGCTGGTTATTACTGGCCCACGCTTTTTAGAGATGCCCATGCCTTGTGTCGTAAGTGTATTATTTGTCCAAAAGCATTAGGGCGGTTATAGAAACCAGCCTTTCCTTTGTAGCTCGTCTCAGTAGACTCTCCTTTTCAGCAGTGGGGCCTTGATATCATAGGTCCAATCAACCCGCCATCCTCACAACAACATAAGTTTATCATAACAGCCACAAATTATTTCACCCCGTGGTCTGAAGCTGCCGCATTAAGAACTGTCAACACCAGTCAGGTAATTGCCTTTCTAAATTCGAATATTATTACTCGTTTTGGTATCCCTGATTGTTTGGTGTTCGATAACGCTTCTTACTTTTCCTCTCTTTATATGAGCGAGTTCTCTTTAGAAGAAGGAATTAAATTGAAGTATTTTGCTAGCTATTACCCCCAGGGCAACGGATTGGCAGAGTCAACAAATAAGAATCTGATTAAAATCATCAAGAGAACGATGGCTGAAAATCACAAAAACTGGCACAATGCACTATTAAACACGATTTGGGATGATAGGGTAACACCAAAAACTGCTATAGGTAACTCTCCCTTTTTTCTCCTTTATGGCAGAGAAGCAATTATGCCACCACAGATTCTTCTTCCTTCACTTCAGCTATCGCAGAAAATTCAAGAAGAAGATTGTCCCCCTTTGGAAAACCGAATTAATGCCTTAATGAAGCTAGAAGAGGTAAGATCCCAAGCTAAACGTAAGTTAGATCAACATCAACTAGTAGTTAAAAGCTGGTTTGATTATAACTCTGCCTCTGATAGGGATTTCGAAGTAGGTGACCTCGTTTTAAAATGGGACAAACCGCATGAGGGAAAGGGAGAGCACACGAAATTTCAAAAATTGTGGCTTGGACCGTTTATAATTGCTGAGAAGTTGGGTCCCAGCTCTTTTCGATTGCAGAATCTAGAGGGGCAGCTTGACACCTATCCGGTGAATGGCCAAGCCCTGAAAAGATACTTTGCTTGATGACAACCCTTGTATATTATGTACATATTTTGCTTTTGTTTTCTTTTCTTTTGCTGTTTTGGTTTTGATTTCTCCTTTGCGTTTATCAGTTTGTGTTTTTGGAAATACACATACCTGCATACTGAGCCACTCAGACAAAGAAAACATAAAATTATTTCACTAAAATGACTGCTAAAAAATTGTATAAACATCAATTGTATACTTCTGAAATTTACATCTGTGTTGACAAAAAACTGTTGTTTGAAAGAAGTTAACTGATTTCAATCTCTGAGTAAAGCATGTCATGATCATCTATTATCTTTTTATGCTGTCCTTATTCCTTAATGGAATGACTCAGAAGATGTCTCCCTGCCTTAGAAAATTGGTTCTGTAAATGAAACATCTCTGGATCTTAATAAAGGACTGTTCCAAAAAAAAAAAATAAAAAAAATTATGCTGAGGTCTGAAAAAATATTTTAAAATATCATAATTTTCAGCGTCACCCCGCTCAACTATATATTGTTAAAAAACAAAGTGAATCATTAATAGAGTTGTGGGAAGTGCTTGTAAACCCGCCGAGATGCTGAACATGTCTGCTGGCAGCGGGTAAATGCATGCATGGCGCCAAGACAACTTCATCGGGGTACTGAACAGGCCCGCTAGCAGCGAAGCAATGTCGGGTATATGAAAATTGGCAAAAATGAGATGACTTGACCTTAAAATGTCCTTTATTCTGATAAAGAACTTCTTGGAAGGATACAAATATAAGAGTGGGTTAAATGGCAACCCTGTCGAGGCTATGGATGCCTGCTGGCAGCAGTGGCTCTGTCAACAGTATTTGGGATTTTATCTTTAATATCGTGGCTCGCTTGTCTTAAGACTGTTATCAGTTTTCATCCTTTAAACATTTCTGGAATAATTGATCATTGATGATGTTTATACGATTTTCTGGTTGTTGTTTTCGAGTTAGAATTTTTCTCATTATCTTAATCTGAATTTGTTCTTTTGGGCAGAGATAAATGTTTCTACCAGTGTGTCGCCATTGTTGGCAGCCAATTCGCATTTTTCTACTGTCCTTATAAGCTGCCTACGCCAGTGTTTTGCAAACCTTGATTTTCGTCGCGATCCTTGAATAAAACGACACTATTATTTTTGTGCTATTTGCACACTTACCTTTGTTCTTGTTTTCACGACTGCAAGCGTGAAAACTTGGTTTTCGAGGTCACATTAAAATCGTCCATGGATTGTTGTAGTCATTCTTGTTGATATGCCCATTGCACTTCCAATTTACTTATCGTTTTACAGTTGACAAGACTCCAAGATCCTTATTCATTTGGCATTCTTATTTGTTAATATGACTTCATTTTAACAAGATTGTGATGATATTCTTTTGATCGAATTTGTCATGCATTGGTGGTTTGATTTCTATAGTTTTTAATCGATTCCCTTGACACATTGGTTTCATGAGAATGATTGGTGTTGTGGTTATACCCTTCGTATAGATCATTTCACACAACACATATTTTCATATGGTCAAACCCTTGGTGTGATTTCAAATTATTGCTTTGGTTTTAAAACTATGCTAATATTATTTCTTGCGTAAATGTTTGGTCGATTTACCATAGATTTCATTGGTTGATTGAATGGTATAGTTTTTATCCTATGCAATAGTGGGTTGAATAGTTATTTGCGCCGACGGTTGTACTATGGGATATGACTGTTGTGCATGGGCTGAACTAGATCCACCACCTTTGCACATTCTGTCATTAATGTTTTCCCCCTATTCCGGTTCACCTTTGCTAGTTTTCGGGTAAGCCTATGAGCGTTCTGCCCCTGCGTATGCTGTGTTCAAACCCTGGCCCATTCACCCCGCTGACCATGTGCTCCTGTGTATGGCTCCGTTGGTGCTTATAGAGCCAAAGGGTAGTCAATATCTGTTACTATTCGATGATGCCCGTAAGGATTTAGAAAACAGTGGTTGGCTCATGTTTATATAGAGGTTTGAGGGTTTCAACCTTTCGGTTGCCAAAAAATTCACCCTCACCTTTGATGGGTGCAATGCTAAAGTAGGTGACATACTGCTTGAACTTAATGAAGAATTCATAATCTCTGCTATAGGACTGGTAGCTATAGGCCAACGATGGTTTAAAAACTCCAAAGTTGATGAGGTGTCGTGGCCATTACTATTCATATAAAGGAAGGTTGTCTCCTATGATAAAGGTATTCCTATTTCCACCCTCAAACCCAGGTGGCACGATCTTTTGGTGATTGTGAAACAATTTGTGACCTGAGGTCGGTATGGCTTGGTTTTTCTGTATCACCTCCGGTTATTGATGAATTTCATGGGCTATCCTTTGAACATGCCGCATTACTTCTTGCGTAGTCTTTACAAGATGTCTAAGAGGTTCAAACACGAGAAGGATGATAGCAGCTTGTTTCATCACGGATTTATTAGACTCATCGTCGTCCACCATTTAAACTTTCATGGTGATAATTGACAAACCTTTCTATCCAGAAATGGCTTTGCTAATCCAGAGTCCATCAAAATCGACAAGGCTATGGTTAGTGAGACTATGGTTGGGCCACCCGTGCCATTTAATATTCTTCTACCCCCTTCCAAACCCTCGGTTTGCCCTGACATCGACCTACCCGACATCATAACAGACAAGACTGAGGCTGTCAAGAATCCTGTGAGTAAGAAATTCAAGGGTAACCCTAGTGTCGACAGCAAGGGTAAGAAAAATGCTCGATTAATATCGAGACTTGCCCGGAATAAACCTAAGCTAAACGTCGATCAAAATCCCATAAATCTGAGCAAGGAATCGGACTCCGATATTGAGCGTTTCCTAGCAGAAGAGTACCCCTATTCCCATGGCCTATGCTCCTAGAAACCCTATGACTATGTCTCTAATTTACCCCCGTGCCTAAAGGACAATCCTAACTACCCAGGAATCAAGCTACATAATGAAACCCCTGGTGATTTAAACAAACCCTCGCTTGTGATGTTGAAGCCCAAGAAAATATCATGCATCCAATGTAGTGTGTGGCTAGAGTGTTATTACACCGATGTTCCCTTGTTGCAGTCAAAGATCAAATTGTTAGAGGACCAAGTTATAGTGCTGACAAGAGAAAGAAACAAGCTTCAAACTAATGACAAGAAACAAAAAGCCACTGGTTCGATTGTCTTCAGGAATGTCGAATCGGCAACAGCCTTCGTCAATTCCAAATTATCATAATCGAAGTTGTTTCTTATTGTCCAGGTATGAATTTCAATATGATTTTTTCTTTGTAAGTTTGCTTGAATTATTGTAACATATTCGGTTTTGCTTCCAAATTAGCTTTGTTCGTTTTGATTCGAAATGATTCTGTCATAGTTTAGACGATTTTGTTGTAGGTCATGTGCAGTAGATTCATTTTACTAAACTCAAATGTATTTATGATTTGGTTATGTGATTCTATCGTGCCCAGATTCGGTTTGGTTTGTTTTTGAATTAATTATGTTCGTTTGATTTAAGATAGTCGATTTGGCTTGATTTCGATTAGTTTCGTTTGCCCCTAATAGACTCAAAACGACCCTGTTGACTTCAATTTACCAGGAACAACTCTGTTTTGTATTGAATTAATGTTCTCATTTGGATTTTGGTTACGTTCGACGTGTGCAAAAGATCTATTTTCCAAAATCATGGAGCTGTGTTGATTCATAACGATTGTATCGACCCCAAATTGTTTCGATTCATTCCTGTTTGATTTGATTTGCAAATGATTGTTGTGTGCCACAAGTAGTATGATCGTTTGTATATGTATAATATAGTTATATCAATCTGAAAAACGATCCTGTTGATTTCGTTTTGATTCGAAAACGATTATGTTAATGGATAAGGCGACATAAACTATTACATGGAAAATTTGTTTAACTAGTTACAGCTTGTGTCGATTTCAATTGGTTCATGAAAATCATTTCATTACTGTTGAATTATCTAATGCGGTTCTGTTTACCTCAAATTGGTGATAAAAAATTGAACAGAGTGCATGCATCTCTGTTATCATTCGGTTGACCACGATTCAGTTTGTTTCAATTTGCATACAAGTGTCGATTTGAATGATTCTTTTGGTTTCTAATTAGCAATCAAATATTGTTCAATAGTTTGAATATATTCTTTAAGATTTGAATTGCTTTTGGAAACGATTCTGTGTTCAATTTAGACCAGCTACAGAATCACAAGATTCTGTAGCTAGTCTTAAAAATTAGATTTTTGTCAATTATATCAATAAAATATCTTTTAAACTTGTCTATTTTTTCTTCTTTCAGGTGCATATGAATTACAATGATCAAATGGGCATTCCATGGCAGTTTAGGAGATACTCTGGATATGGTTTTGTTTTAGATTGTTACCTTGAGTCAGAAATATAGATTTGGGATATTATCCTCAGATTTTTGTAAACTGTTTTGATAATTCCCACAGGGATGTTTTACCCTGTGGGAAGTTTTTAAATACTGGTAAATTTTTTTGTAATAAACCCATCATCATCACTGTGGGGAGAACCAGACTATGGATTTATGACTCAGACTGAGATGAAAGTTGATGTCTTGTAACAACTTTATCTTTCAATATATCAAACTTTTGTTTCAAGTTTTCTGCATATCAGTTTGCAATTAATTATCGACTACTTTAGCTATCATAATTCTTTGCATGTTGATGTGATTTAATTTATATGTTGTCCATGTATGATCTCTCTTATTTAAAAATACAACAATTAGTCTGCTTCAGTTAATGAATTACAGGTTTACCTTTTTCGTTAAATGAATCACTTTGTACAAGTCTTTGCACACAGATTTATCTAGCTGCGACGATTTGTAAATTATAAGATTGTTGCAATTTTTATGTCTTGTTTGTCCTATTATTTATATTTCAAGAGCACAGCATCTTTCCGTTTACGAGAAGCTCGTGGAGAAACTGGTGCGGGTTTCCTCCCACCAAACAGCTGAATCGACCATCATACACAGGACAAACCTGAAGCATTCCTTCAGGTCAGTTTGCTATTTGTCATTTAATAGTTAATTAGTTAGTATAATATAAGTAGTTTAGATAAATATATTAGCTTAGATTCATAGTTAGAATTATTGTTTTAATTGTTTAGCTTAGATAGTTTTTATTCTATTTCTTTTTCATAAAATTATAAAAAATAAAAAACAATGGTTTCGCTGTCTTAGGACAGATTACAAATGATTTTTGCAGGTTTCTATTTAAATCTGTAATTTCTAAATGTTGTACATTTGTGATTAAGATTTAATTCCGTTGATAGTTGAATGTTAAATCTCGTAGAGTTATTAGAGTATTAGATAGTAAATTGTATATATTAGTAGTTCAGATTTATTTATTAGTTTGTTTTAATTGTCATTTTTATTTAGATTAGTTTATTTAGAGTAGTTTTCTTTTGTTTTTCTAGGACTTAGATCGGCTAACGGAGCCGCTAAACCTGTTAAGGTGGGTTATCCCAAACGTCTTGGGTTATTTAGACAACCCTGGACCGGATCCACTCTTCCAGTTGGTGAGTGTTCATTTTCGCCCATCAACAAATGGCGCTAGAAGGAGGGCCTGAAATTAATTAATGGCACGAGGCGGTCGTAAGACTCCTCCACCACCTAATCGCTCACCTATAGTGACAAGAAGTCATTTGAACGATAACATTCCCCCTCAAACAACAACCACATTAAACGATGATCCACGGATCACAGTTGAGGCAACAACCCCAAATCCTACAGGTGGTGACATTCAATAGATTGTTTGCCAATCTCTCATAAGAACACATAATGCCTTAGCCCGTTTGAGGCAACCAAATCGACCGTTGGACCAACCTTTAGATTTCTCTGATATCATAGAGAAACTTGGAGGCACTAATCTCACTGTGAACCCTACAGATCCAATCCTCACTCCTGCTGCAGGAGGATATGGAATACCTCCCTCACCACCTCCATCATCCCCTTCTTCTTCTAGAGAAGACTCTTCTGATGAAGGTAGTTCCCCTTCTCAGCCTTCCACACCCACTACACCAATGGCCAACCAGAACAATCCTGTTAGACCTTGGCTCGACCAGGATGTCGTAGTTGTACCTGGAGCTCAACATCCCTTACCTAAACATCCAGAGAAGTGGCTTCCCAAGTTTGACCCTGACTCAAAACAGATCGTTGAAGATCACATCAAAAGGTTTATGTTAGCCATAAGACTTCGCAATGTGGAGCATGAAGACGTAGTTTGTAGGTTGTTCCCCTATACTTTCGAGGGCAATGCCTCTAGATGGTACTTTGCCCAACAACCCCATACCATCATGTCTTGGGAAAAGTTTGAATCCTGCTTTTTGGAAAAGTTCAGAGACGGTAAGCCTCCGAAAGTCCTAGTCATTGAGCTTTCCAACTTAAGATTGAACCCAAAATAAAAAGTTAAAGACTTTAATCAAATATTCTTAACACTTAAAAGCCGAATCCTTATAGATTCCATGCCTTCCGAGAATCTTATAATAGCATACTATACTAAAGCCTTGCATCAAAGTATAGCTATTTGGGTTAAACGATCTAAGAAAGCCATGTTGTTAGAAGCCTTTGAGGAGGCCAGCTAGATTGAAAAATACATACTTAGTCTTAAAGACTCTACTAGCAATGAAACAGAGACTAGCTCATCTTGCAAAAAGAAGATCGAAATCCTCCCTAGACCTACTCAAAGTAAAATACAACCTGAAAGCTCTGATTTAGAAAATTTAACTAAAGTTGTTCAAAAACTGTCAAATCAAGTTATAGACTTGAAAAGGACGACCGAATAAGATTCTTTGAGAAAAGGGCCTTACAAGCCCCCGTTTCGGAAGCCTTTTCCTACCAACCGACCTAATCCAACCACCGAGGGCCTTAATCTAGAAAGTATGCAATACACCCTTCAAACGATTCTAGAAGTCCAGGATAACTTGATGCCTCCTGAGATTCCCGAGGAGGTAGTTGAACAAGAGACAGTTCAAGAAGAGGAGTCTTCTCCAAATATTTTTGGACACTTCTCAGATAGCATCTTTCAATCTAACTTCGAGACAATCCATCCCTATAATACTAGGAGTAATACAACAAATAAACCTTCTGCCGAAAACACTACGACTTCGCCTCCAAAGCAATCTAAACCAACTGAGACTAAACAGAGTCATGTGAGCCCCAACTTAGATTATGATGTAGTTGAAGACCTTAAAAAGTTTAGGGCTAACATTTTTGTTTATGAGTTACTAAAATTTCCATCTTTGTTACAAAAAATGTTGCAAAACATCGTAGAGAATTGTAAAAATGGTAATTCAAACAAGGTTGTTCAGAACAAAGTTCCTCAGAAGACTTCCACAAAGAATAATCCAGATCCGCATGAGAAAGGAAGCCTTCCTGTAAATAATGTAAATAATGTAAACAATCTAGATAAAGTAGCTTTAAAAACTGCGAGTAAAAAGCCACAAACTACCACCCTTAGCACTCGCAGAAATGTACCTCCATTTTTGTTAACTTTTGAAATCTTTAATAGAAACGTGCACAATTGTATGGTAGACTCAGGAGCGTCATCCAATGTGATGCCATGGTCTGTGTGTCAGAAGATTAACGCTGAAGTTGAACCCTCCACCTTAAAAATCATACAACTTGATCGAACCAATGTTAAAGTTATAGGCAAATTAAAGAATGTGCTTATAAGATTATCGTCTAACCCCAAAGTTCATCAAGTCATTGATATTATTGTTGTGGATATTCCAGAAGTGTATGGTCTGTTTTTAAGCAGGGACTGGTCGGAGAAACTACACAGCTATTTCGCGACAGACTCGTCTCACCTATGGCTTCTAGAGAACGACAAGCCTAACAAGATCAAGGTAAATCGTGAACGCTACCTTAATTTCACGGTCACTGATTTGAATGATCCCAATGAACCATTTACACCTGTTGATTCACCTGAAGTACAAGGAATGGATACCTTTTTCATCAATTTCATGGCTGAGACTTCAGCTATCATCAACCCAGAACAACAGTCCGAGATTGTAGCATATGTGCAACCAACAGTTTCTACACAACGATCTCATGCACCCGATGAAAATCAAATTTGGTCTTTTTATTTTGATGGGTCAAAGTCCAAAGAAGGAGCTAGTGCAGGCTGCGTTATTATCGATCCGACAGGTAACAAAACATTGATTGCATGTAGGCTCGAATTTGAATGTACTAATAACACTGTAGAATATGAGGCTTTACTGCAAGGTCTCAGAAAAGATTTAGATATGAACATTAAAAAATTGACTTTCTTTGGCGATTCTGAAATAGTGGTTAGACAGGTAAGAGATTCTATCCACTGCCTGTCTCCGCATCTTAAAAGGTACAAATCCGAGGTATGGAATTTAATGAATAATTTTTCTTCTTTCAATATAAATTCTATTCCTAGATTGAATAATTCTGAATCAGATATATTAGCTAACGTAGCTTCCAAACTCTTTCCTGCAGAAGGCTTGTCCTCGGATGCATTCTTCGTCAAACTGTTATTCAGGCCATCTGTTCCCGACAACATCACGAACTGGAGAGTCTTCGACGACGATCAATAGATTATTATCTTTCTGCATATGGAAGAAACTTTTCAAGGCACGGTGATAGACGAACGCACGCACGACGGCAATTTGCGCGATTTCACGGTAATACCAGATCCGAGAACTCCTGAATTTTCATCGGACATGGTAAATTCGATCCCTAAATCTGTAGTTAGATTAGAGAAATTTTATGATATTCAAGATAAATTCAAAAAATTGGTCAACTATAAAACCAATAGTTCCTCATTATCATATGAAAAAGTAAACTTAGGGACTAAGGACAATCTGCAGTGCATTAATCTAGGGGTAGGATGTTCTGAGCAAGAAAAAACTACATTTATTAAATTGTTCAAATAATTTAAAGATGTCTTTGCATGGACGTATGATGACCTTAAAACTTTCGACCCTAACATCATACAACGTGTCATTCCTATGAAATCCCGAACCTTACCCTTTCAACAAAAATTGAGAAAAATGCACCCTAAGCTTCAACCGACCGTCAAAAAAGAATTGAATGAACTCCTAAATGCTAAGATTATTTTTCCTGTTAGGCACCCTCAATGGGTTTCTAACCTTGTCCCTGTCCGAAAAAAAAGTAGGGAAAATCGGCTATGCGTCGATTTTCGAAACCTTAATAGAGCGTCTGATAAAGACAACTACCCTGTCCCACCCATGGAACAGATTGTTGGATTACTGAGAGGGGGGGTGAATCAGTAATAACGTAATTATAATCCTTTTTCTTCAAATGTTATATCAATGTAGAATTATTATCCAAAAGTGAGAAGTAATAAATAAACAATCACACACATGAACAGTACACCAGT
>ML800538.1:240166-269071 GCA_009831015.1 Picea engelmannii
AGTTGATTGTTAAAAGAAAAAGAAAGATTTTGTTTTATGGTTTTTAAACAAGCGTAAGAGTCAGTGCTTTCTTGATTGCCATTGTGCGTCTTTACTCTGATTATTTGCGATCTGCGCTTTCAGCCAGAATTTTATTTTGTTGTCTTGGTTTTGTGCTTGTCGGCATTTTCCCTTTGTTGCTTCATTTAACACTTAAATAAATTTTTTTTTATCTCTTTTTCACTTGCTTCTTTGTTTGAAGTTTGTGTTGCTGCAACAATAGATAGGAAGAAGTCTTTTTGTTCATAAGTTTTTGCAGTACATTTAGAGAATAAGTATCTCATAGATTGAGTGAAATTCCTTTATGTTTGCTACATGAAATATTAGAAAAATTGAAAAGGAAAAAGAAGTCTTTCTTGTTGAAAAGTTGCTGATTTTTGCATTTTTTGTAAAAGTTTTTGTTTCCAGGATTGTTCATTCATTTTTTTCTTTGAGTCTTTACACACCATCAGTTTCACTTTCATACCTTGTGATGTAAAAAATCCCATAAAAGAAACACTAATTAAAATATATTAGACTTTTTGTTTGTAGGGTTCATACACTAGCTCATGACTAGGGCCTTGGAATAGGTTGGAGAGTAAACTCTCCAAGACCACTCAAAACCAAACATTGGAGTCTGTGATAGGGAGTGTATAAGTCCAGTTTCATGGAAGTTATCCGGGACCCCCCTCTAACACAGGGGCTAAACACAAGGTCGCGTAAGGAAAGGTAGCGGAGATAACCCCTCCAAAGCCGGACCGAGCGTAGTGGAGAACACATATCGAGGATTTGTTGAGGGATTCCACCGTTTGCATTTGACACGGAGCTTCGTGGGTCTCGAATCCATTCGAGGTCTTCAGTTGTCTTCCGGACCATTTTCTCTCGATACCCTTGGCAGGTTTCGGGCTTGATACCCTGCTCATTGTGGTCTACCCGACTATCGACTGTACCCGCCTGGTGACTGTTCGCGTGCTGGCAAACTAGTTGCCAATATTTTTTAGAGACATACACAGGTGACTGCGGGGGTATACCGCGATACCTAGGATAGACATCGAGCCATGCTTTGCAGAGTATACCCAGAGGGTGCTTCCGTTTTCGATTTGCACTTGCACCGGTAAATTGCTCTAGTGTTGGTTGTTGTAACTGTTCTTCCAACTAGTTTAGTGTTTGCGTGATTTATCTCTTAGGGGCTTCTTTTTAGTGTGTGTTACTATTTGAACGTGTAGAATACCTTAGCATTTCTTGGATCTTCTCACACAGTGGAGGATCCCGAGCTCCGCCGGTTATATTGGAGCCACCCCCACCACCATTGAGGCGGAAGCTAGACCAACAAGGGTCTTTCGAAGCAACCGGGTTACAAACCATTGTGCCCGAACAACTCCCGGAGGAATAAACCACCAATATTGGTTTGGTTGAAACCCCAACCATTGATACTTGGCCGCAAGTTATTGTGCCAATTCAATTTTACGAATGCCTGTCAGTGCCTCACCTAGCTATGGCAACAAACGCTATTACTTCCTCTGGGAATTATTCTGTTCCCATCACCGTTGCTACCACAGGAGAAGCATCTCCTAACTTTCCATCGTCGGTCCGAGCCACTACGGTCTCGGACGTGACTACATCACACAGTGGACCGTCCCCATCTATTGTGGCGGCCACACCTCCCTTCACACCTAGTGCATCAGGCCCTCCATTCTCATACGATATTCCTAGTTCGGGTACCAGTCCTGCACTCACTTACTCCACTTTACAGACTTTGGGTCTAGGGGCAGGGATCCCTAACGCTCCTCTGCAAGGTCAACTTGGGGGCATTCCTGTCCCTTTTAATGCTTTTCCTTACGTTGGAGGTCATATCTCTCCTTCGTCCCCTTCGCTTGGTGGTCTGCATCAGCAGTCCGCTGGGCAGCCTGCACACACGAGTTCATTTGGAGCCAGGAGTCAAGGAACACCTGCGCAAACTCTGTCGGTAGGTTCGTCACCGTTTGTTTGGAACGAGACGTTTGGTAACAACACTTTCACATCCACTGCTTTCATATCTGGGGGCACTCCCATTTTTGGACAGTCTACTCCGGCGTAGGGTACTATTCCTGTGCTGGGGGCACATATACCAGGACATTGGAACTCAGGACAAGGATCCGTTCCTTCCTCTGAAATGTCATTCTGGGGTAATTCTTTCCATAGTCAATGGAACCCCGGACAAACTTCTATGCCTCTCCCATCAGGACCGTCATGGGGTAATCCTTCCCAAAGTCCGTCAAACACAATGAATGCCCAACATCCTATGTCCTTCATGGGGAATCAGCCAATGATGTCTCCACAGATGCAAAATCCTTATGCTGGTCAGGGCCATGGTTTCAACCAGAATCCGGGCCAGCAGCCAAACTTTTCCTAGCAACTTGGTTCCAGTCAAACTCCAGGACCCTTTTTCTCGGGCTATTAGCAGCAACCCAAACTACCATTCATGTCGACGTTACACTTTCCAGATTTGACAAGGTTGTTAAATGATCCTATCTGTCACAATCCGTGTTGGCCTCCTATGCCAACAAAGTTGCCTTCGGACATTCCGAAGTTCGAGGCCAACCTAACGAAGATCCAGGTGATCACGTGACTACTTTCCATCTTTGGTGTTCATCTAACTCACTGAAAGATGACTCCATCTAGTTGTGATTATTTCAACGCACTCTTATTGGGAGTGCCGCGAAATGGTACATCGAGCTTGATCGCTCAAGATATTCTTCTTTTTGCGAACTACCGATGGCCTTCCTTAACCATTTCCAGTTACCTGTGAGATATGACGTCGGAACAGAGTTGCTAGCCAATTTCGAATAGACGACAGCAGACCATATCTCTGATCATATCCGAGAGTGCAGACGCCAAAAGAGTCTAATCAAAGTGACAGTCCCACCAGCATTCCTGCTGGAGTGGTTCTTTAAGTCTTTAGTCCCACAATTATCCAAAGACATCGCGACTTCAAGAGTTTTATCCGAATAAGATGCCATCATGAGGGCTCAACAGTTTGAGCTTATCTATTCTCAATCTGGTTTATTATACAATATCCTGCCGGATGCTCCACTATCAATACTGGATAAAACTAGACAGAGAGCGGGACCACACACTGATGGTATTGTTGGTTCCGCACAAACCAAGCCCGCTGAGCAACTGAAAAAACAATTGCAACAGTTATCTATCCAACACTCAGCGGCCAGCCAGACTACTGCTTTGGCTGCTCCTCCTACCCAAACATCGGAAGTACACTCCGTACAGACGACTAACCCAAAGGCCAACCAGCAGTCTGAAGGGAAGAAAAAACAATGGAAGAAGGGTAAGGGGGAGAAAAAACCCACTGATAATGCTGGCGAGGGAACCACCGAAAAATGGAAGGCGAGGTATCCATGCAACTTGTGTGCGGAAGACCACCCAACTCATCGGTGTCCTCGACTTGTAGAGGCCCAAAAGTTTGTCACACAGTAACAACAAGCCGTGTTGAGTAATCCCTTTCAGCATGGACAAAATTTAACTCAAGCCTCTACAAGTGTCGAAGGGGGAAGCCAAGAAACCTGCCCTCCCCCAAATAATTCCTCCTCCGCGAACGTCTATATGGTTAGGGGTGATTCTTTAATAACGACTAGAGCACACGACTATAGTAAACCAAGCGCCTCTGAAAAGGGTAAACAAGCCAAAATCCCATCTCTTCCTCTACAGATTGAGAAGACGTTGGGAGAAACGATGACACACATTCCAAAGGGTGCATTTAAGAAAGCTTCTCACAATCCAAACGCAAGGGCCACCCAGAATTACTCTGTGGTGGAAGATTTATCCCAAACCCCTTGTGCTATGTCCGCTTTGGAGGTCCTCCAAAGTTTCCCTGCTCAAAGGAAAGCCTTGTTGATTGCTTTAGGCTCTACTGAGACTTGTAACCCGAGTACCATCATGTTAGATATGACTGATTTGAAACCTCGTCTGCCTTACCACGTCACGTTTCAGATAGTAGTGGCTCATCCCACAAAATCTTTTACCCAAAATATCTTCTGCACGGTGGTCGACGAGGGCACTTCGACTTGCATTATGTCGTTAGCATGACGGAAAGCCATTGGTTAGCCCAAGTTGTCTCCATCACCTACTCTCCTCACTGTGTTCGACGGTCGTTCTTTCCGACCACATGGCATCATTCCTTCTTTCCCTGTGCAGTTAGGCGGGAAGACCGTGTGCGTCGAAGTAGAGGTAGTCGATGCCCCCCTCGACTACAATATCTTGTTAGGTCATAGTTGGACTTATGCTATGAAATTTGTGGTCTCTACAGTTTTCTGAGTCTTATTATTTCCGCACGAAGGTCGGATAGTGACCATCGATCAATTGTCCTTCTCTAGACCTGACCCAGCTTTGGGGGCATCCACGGTTCCCATGATTGATAATCCTCAAGCCGGTGTCGTTAACGTAGGAGTTGGTTTGTGCCCATCTTGATGGGTACTTTCGATTACCCACCTCCTCATAATGATGTCAATTTTATATCAAATCACCATAAGGCTGAGATTTTTCATGTTTCATCTTTCCGCACGACTTACTTTCAGGATCCATGGATTCTTCCTTCCCCATCAGCTACGATGGATGAGACAGGGAACTTCGGCATGTCCATGCCCTTATTGACCGCTAAAGTAGCGTACTCTTTAGTCCAGCAAGCTTCAGCCACTCTTGATCCAACTCCCGCACAAGAGTTGGATCCACCTCTAGAGCCTATCTGGGCTTAGGGTTCTCTTGCCAACACCGATTCGTTAGATTTAGTCTTGCCTTCGGACGAAGCAGTAATCGAAGCAATGACTAGTCCAGACAAACTTTGGGAAGATCTTCATCACAGATCATATTTCCTCCCAGAGTTAAGCCGAATCGAGGCAGGAGAATTCACTATCACCATGACGGGAGATAAACCATGTCCCATTAACTTCTTAGCTACACAGGAAATTTATGCTGAGGGAAATATGGTGACTATCGCTGCCACTATACCTATCAACATCTCCCGAAACCCTGGCATCGTGGAGAATGTCTTCGTCAGAGTGGATTTCTCCCCCGAAGAGATTCAGATTTACACGGATCTTTTCAAGGAATTTCGCAACATTTTTTCCTGGTCTTATGAGGAAATGTCAAGCATCGATCCGAAAATAGTTGAACATGAAATCACAATGTATCTTGATGTTAAGCCTATTCGACAGAAACTTCATCCAGTCAATCCTAGGAAAGAAACAACCATCAAGAATGAGGTTGAGAAATTACTCAAGGAAGGGTTCATTTACCCGATTCATTTGACTCAGTGGGTGTCAAACCCCGTGCCGGTCGATAAAAATCAAGGCACGATTCGTGTATGTACTGATTTCTGTGATTTGAATAAGGCATGTCCAAAAGATAATTATCCAACCCCATTCATCGATCAGATCATTGATGAATGCACCGGTTGTGAAGCCTTTTCGTTCATGGATGGTTTTTCAGGATATAATCAAATCCAAATCAAACCTAAGGACCAACACAAAATGACATTCATTTATCCATGGGGTACATTCGCCTATCGTAAGATGCCTTTCAGTATCAAGAATGTTGGATCCACCTTCCAGCGGGCCATGTCTTTTGCGTTTCACGACCTCAAACATATAGTCGAGGCCTATCTAGATGATTTAGCATCACGCTCTCGCAAGCGAAAGGATCATCCTATGCACCTCCGACTAATCTTCAAGCGCTATCGCTACTTCATGATTCGTTTGAATCCCAACAAGTGCATCTTTTGCATCATGTCAGGACGTTTGTTAGGTTTCATCGTATCAACAATAGGGATCATGGTCGATCCTCTTAAGGTGGAGGCGATAATCCAGTTTCCCCCCCCACGCACAATCTTACAACTTCAAAGTCTTCAAGGCAAGGAAAACTTCTTACGATGCTTCATCGCCAACTATGCCAAAATCACCAAGGGATTTATGCGTTTACTGAAGAAAGATGTTCCCTTTTTCTGGGACGAAGCCGCACAACACTCTTTCAATGCATTAAAACACGCCCTCACTACCGCACCTCTGCTACGGCCACCTAATTATAACAAAGACTTCTTATTATAACTGGCTGCCGCAGAGTCAACCATAGGCATGGTTTTAGTTCAGAAGGATGATTTGTTTTTCGAATACGTGATCTATTACCTGAGCCAAGGCCTCGTAGGACCAGAACTTAATTATACCCATCTCGAAAAACTTGCGTTGGTAGCAGTTCATGCTGTTCAACGGTTCCATCACTATGTTCTGTTTTGCAAGACCACCATCGTTTCCGTCGTGAATCCATTCCAGTACATGTTGACAGGACGAGTTATCGGTGGAAAAGTCAGTAGATGGATGGTAATCCTCCAAGAATTTGACTTAGACTTCGTTTCAGCCAAGTCCAAAAAGTCATTGGTCTTCGCAGAACTTATCTCGGAGCTTTCAGTTGAGTCAGGTGATGTTGTGCCTGAGGAATCGCCTATCCGAGGGGATATGTTTTTGATTGAATCTTCAGACCCCTGGTACGGAGGTATACTGATCTATCTCCAGAATTTGAAGTGCCCCACCTCTGCTTCTCGTGATGAGCATCGGCGGATACACCATCAGGCTAAGAACTATCTCATACTCAATGATACGTTGTATCAGAAAGGTGTAGACTGCATCTTGCATCGATGTCTCACTCATGAGGAGGTCGTCATAGTGCTCAATGATTGTCATACAGGAGCTTGTGGCGGTCACTTATCCAGGTTGGAAACAACCCAAAATATTTTACGCGCAGGTTACTTCTGGCCCACACTTATGAAAGATCGTATCGAGTCGGTCAAGAAGTGACATCCGTGCCAAATATTCTCACAGAAGATGAGGGCACATCCAACTCCCATGTTTCTTGTCATCACATTTGGTCCCTTCACTAAATGGGGGATTGATTACACTACATGCAACCCCTCGTTAGCAAGGGGGAACCGCTATATTATCATAGCTGTCGACTACTTCACTAAGTGGGTCAAAGCTATGCCAACGTTTAAAGATGATGGAGAGACTGCAAATCTCTTCTTATTTAACAAGATTATAGCACGGTTCGGCATCATGAGAGAGATTGTCACTGACCATGGAAGTCACTTTTAGAACCAAATGATGTCCAAGTTAACATCAAAGCTTGGGTTACGGCAAGAACATTCCTCACCTTACTATCCCTAAGCCAATGGGCAGGTGGAAGCTGTAAACAAAACTCTTAAGACGATTCTACAACAAACTATCAACTCAGCCAAGTCAAATTGGCATTTGATGTTATACTCGGCATTATGGGCTTACCGAACCTCAGTTAAGACTGCAACCGGTTTCTCACCTTTCCAACTCGTTTACGGGCTGGAGGCAGTCTTGCCCATCGAATGTCAAATTCCATCTCTGAAATTGGGAGTACAGTTATTCCCAGACACTTCTCCGCTTGAAGAATGGTTAGTACACCTTGAGCAGCTTGATGAACAACGTTGTGATGCGGCCCTGGCCAAGGAAGCTCATAAACATAAGGTCAAGTATCAATATGATAGGTCCGTTCGTCCTCGTGTTTTCTCTGAGGGCGACCTTGTCCTGGGCTATGACCAAGATAAGGACCCCCTGGGGGTAGGAAAGTTTAAACCCATGTGGTTCGGACCCTTCATTATTAAGGAGGTTTTAAAAAATGGCACTTATCATTTGGTCGATTTTGAAGGGAATGCTTTGGCGGAGCCTAGAAATGGGCTCTACCTCAAGAAGTATTACTCATAGAATGGTCACTGTGGGTAACATTTTGTAACATATGTATAGTCTTTGTACTATTACTCTTTTACATTTCTTTTAAAACGTGTTATGGATGTGTCATTGATGTTATCTTTCATCAATATGGCAGATGTCAAGTGAGTCCGAGGTGTTCGTTGGATATGCGGACGGTGCTAGTCGACACACGCGGAGGCTTGCCTCCGCAGCTTGGGTAATCTTTACACCACATGGTCAGTTGTTATCTTACGGAGGTATATGCTTAGGCGACACCACAAATAATGTTGTTGAGTATAGTGCAGTTATTGATTTTCTTCGTGACACTTTGTCATTGGGTATCTCTCGTCTCCGGGTCTATCTAGATGCTCAACTGGTTGTGTCGCAGCTAAACAGAATATACCGGGTTCACGACCCAACTTTACACCGACGATTCCTTCGGGTACATCTCTTGGAACACAACTTTGATTATATTACATATTTTCATGTTCCTATGAGTCTAAATCAAATCACAGATACTCTAGCTAATCACATTTTAGATTGGCATCTTGCTCACATATAAAAAGATCATGAACGTAAACATGTAAATACATTTTTGTACACATAATCCATAAGAAACAAAAAAGGAAATAAAAACCATATATAAACATGATGAAATCCTCATAGTACATAGATGGGCGCAAGCGCCTCAAAAGTGGGAACAATAACGAGTCACCGGGCTTATGCCCTCAAAAAATATATACAATAAGGTGCTCGTGACACATAAAAAGTCTCAAAGTCTGTTCAGGGCCTATGGGCCCTGTTATAATCATGTATAGCCTGGGCTAAACGCCTAAACAATCGGACCCATGTCTGAGGTGCCCCCACAACATGAGTTTGCATGGACGGAGGTAGGTCCTCTATCTTTTCCATGGGAACTGTGCGAGTGAGCGCAGTAAAGTTCCGCTCGATACACCTCAGGACCCTCTCGGCCTCTCCTGTTGGGAGGTTCCCTGCCACTGCTGCTCCTCCAGCGGCGGCAGCTGCGGATTCTGGCCGTGGGCGACGCATGTTCCGTGCATAGTCGACAGGTCACACGGGTCCCACATCTACATGCAATAAACGTTCACCCATCAAAAACTCTGTTATCCAAAAACATGATATATATATCAAAAAAAAAAAGACATAAAAATTACATATGCAAAAAAAAAAAAAAAAAACTATATAGGTGGAGACTTACCCATCTCCCCTCGCTCCTCACCGGGAGGCACTGGTATCACTGGATCTCTGGAGAATTCGATCCCCGCATATGGGTAGTCCTCAATAGCTGGGATCTGCCATGACAGCCAAGCAAAAAAGTCATCGTTGAAGGCCTCTATGGTCCTTCCACCACCCTGTCGCGACAACAACGCTGCCCATCTGCATACTGCGGGGAAAGTAGCCAGATGTCCTCATACTGTCAGTCGAGGACTAAAACATGGAACTCTCTCGAAGAAAAATGAACACAGGATGGTTCCAAACCCGAAGTTCCTCTGTGTCCACTCTCTGCAAGCTGTCAACTGACTCTTCATGCTCTCTAGTAGTGCGGTACTCCAATAAAAAATTTGTGCATTCATGCACTGGATCGCACAGTTAATCTGTGCGCGTGAAGCCTGATGCACGGCTGCGGAGCCGGTAATCCGCCCAATGAGAGATAAAATAGTCTGAAGGGAAAGGCTGGTAATCCTACTAAAGGGTACCGAGGAAGTTCTCTGATCGGTCCCAGCCTCACAATAGTCCTCTATCAGCTCCGAGACTTTGCTCGGCCTCGTAGGAAAAGTCTGAAAGTTGACTGGTTTCCCTCTCCTTAAGAAGCCGGTCAAAAAGTAAATGTCCTCGATGGTGGGCACCAAGGATTGCCCCTCTAGCATGAATGTCTCTGCATCAGGGTGCCAGTAATCAACCAAGGCATTCAGTAGCCTTGGTTGCGCGTGCATAAACAGACACAAAAAGAATTTCACCAAACCGCACTGCGTCAGCACGACCATAACGTTCGGATCTGTAGCCACTAACTCATTGGCGGCCTCGTGCTCCCTTTCCCTCCACTGAACATACATCCTTCCAACATCACCAAAGCAAAAAAGGGGGGTCAGTACTTGTTTAAATTAATTTTTTCACCATGAAGGGGGGTACCCGCGGCCTGTAGAGGCGACAGTCGCGGGTACCCGCGGGCAGGATTTTCCCTGCTCGCGGGTACCCGCGGGCTGTCCCTAGATAGCCCGCGTTTGCCTAGGGACGACCTCTTTGAGGTCGACGCCCACCCCCAAAATCAATTAAATGCAATAAATTAAGTATTGAATAGATAGACAAAGGAGTTTGTACTTACTTGGTCCAAGCAGAATTCCGTTTCATCCACCGTAGCTCCCAGAATCACGATCTTTGGCAAAGGGGGTCTTTTGGTTCTAGAGTCAATTTCCAAATCAGCAATGGTGATAATGAGCTGCCAACTTCTATTTATAGACTTTTTGGCCTCTTTTTGTCACTTTTTTGGGCCCCTTTATCAGTTTCTTTATACCAAAAACCATTTAGAGTGATCCAGGAGTTATTTGGGAGGGATTTGATCAGGTATTGGGACAATTTTTATTGAGTTTCGAAAAAAAATAAAAAAATATGTTGATGGTCCATAAATTTTTTTTTCAAAAATCAACTTGAGCATATAGGGTAGGTTTTCATCCCAACTGTTGTCTCTCGTTGCCTTTTTTTTCTTATGACATAGGATCAATCCCATCCGGTTGTGACACGGAACCATCATATCTGCTATAGAAGTATCGCGACTTGATGGTAGATCTTACCAAAACATGGATGCCTTAGGTAGGTCCTTGTTGCATTATGGTGTCCATGCTATTTTCAAACAACACTGTAGGCTCGAGAGTCCATATAGTCTTTCCTAAATATGATTTTGAGCCTCATTTGCATGGGTCTTTTTCACTCTTTGACTTACCCTCCGGACTCCCAAAACATAACAGGTCTCTTTTTAAGCCCTTTTCAGACCCTCTAAACATGAAAAGATTGCCGAGCGATCTTGTGATCTTTCACGCTCGTTAAACTGATATTTGAAGTCACGTCTGTCCGGCGGTAGTTTACCCCTTTTTCGGTCCGGATGGTCAACTATACGAACAAAGGAATACTCTATTGAATCCCAATTCTTTGGAAGAGTATCCTCAGGTAATATTTTATTCATTTTTCGGGCCCGAGGGACTAAATTTATGAAAAATAAACCCCCCCGGAGTCCATAGTTAAGCTCTTCTCAGACTCCCTAAAATTGAAAAGATCACCGAGTGACCTTATTCTTTCACACTCATTAAAATGGTCCAGAAGAACATTCCTGACGGAGTCCATAGTTAAGCTTTTTTCAGATTCCTTAAAATTGAAAAAATAGCCGAGTGATCTTGTCCTTGTCACACTCGTTAAAATGGTTTTGAATTGACGTCTAATCGGTGCTAGTTTACCCCTTTTTCAAATCGACTAGACTATTGAAGAAAAAGGTACCCCAATGGAGTTTCCTTTTATGCTTTTTCAGACTCTCTAAATATGAAAAATTATCGATCTTCCCTTCTCTGGGCTCGTTAAACTTACATCGAAGGACGTTACCATTGTGTGTTCTATCAACCGCATTTGCATACCTTACCCATCAGCCTTGTAACAGTTTGCCTCTGCGTCTTAACACCTTTGGCCACTGGAGGATTTTTCCCGAGTATCATTTCCCAGAACATCAGTCTTGTCCCTGTGCCTCGAGTTGTAACGTAACTATTCCTTTATTCTTTTTCAAAACCATCAAAAAGAACAAAAAAATCAAATATACCCCAAAAAGAGGATGGGAAAGGTATTTTCTTTATTGGTAGCATAATGAGTCGCCCTTGGATAAAGCACCTCTGTCCATTTGATCATCAAACTATGGGATGTAGTACAACCTTAGGAAGCTTTGCTCGTTATATAGATTTGTGTCCTCCACCGTTTGGTTACTCTTCCAAACATATGGAGAGTTTGCGTTGCCTCCTGCTTCGTAGACTTATGATTAACATATATGTTGCCTGAGTCTTATCACTTGTCGTGCTATTGTCCAAGGGAAGTTTGTCACTAAGCCTGAGTCGGCCCCTCTGCAATATGTCTCTTGTCCGCATACCCAGCCATCCTGAACGTCCAATCAAGTATTTGTTCGAAATCACTGAAGCCTTCAGTCCGATCATCGAGATTGTCAAGTCCATAAACGATGAGCCATCGAAGACCTCTGGGTAGTGCAGTCGTACACTCATATTACACTCCTACCCGAGTTTTAGAAGATGTTGAAGTTGTTGCTCGAGCTCTGAAGTACAACCATCAGGCCGAATCAGCTTCTGAGAGATGGATACATTACATGTATATCTTTCTGATTTCGAGATGTAGCTCTGTTGTGTATTGTTCGCGGCTACTCTTTATAGTTATTTGACATGGATCTACAGTGTATTTGATTGGTAGCCATGGTTCTATTTTATCCCGAGCATGGGTATGCCCACCTCGGTGAGACATTTGTTATTTTGCAGAAGACACCTCCTGATTCCTGATTCTTGGGCTCCCTCGTTCAGCATATCAGTACAGATTGGTAAAAGATTGGTAATGTATTTCGGCCATCAGATTCTCTTCTGACCTCACACATTAGGGGGCATCTGTTATAACCCTAAATTGCACCACACATGCTTACCTGGCATCAGGCCAACTCATATACCTTCATTGCCAAAACATCTGCTGAAAAACCTCTTTGAAAATCCTCTTGGGTGAAGGTACACGTGCCCTAACCCACTACTGCACGTCTTGGAACGCTGGAAGGCCTACTACTACACGCGTTGGAACGCTGGCAGGCCTACTACAGCTCGCGTTTACCTAACAAAGCACAAAAACAGGAAAGTTGTCGACGAGACAAAAAGCTATGGGTCAGTTAACTGAAACTCCCAGCCATGCATGGCCGAGAGTTCGTCCAAAAACCTAGCTCCTTCTAGCCTATAAAAGAAGGGGTAGGGTACTATTTGGAGGAGGAAAAAAATAGCAAAGAAACTCTGCCCAATTGCCGAATCCATTTGTCCCAACCCTTTAGCCTTTCCTCAAGCTTAAGGAGAATTAAAGCAAAGTAGTTGGAGGACAAAGAAGAGGAGGAGCCCAGGATCAGGATCAAGGAACGGTGGCCGGTCTCAACATTGATTGTAAGTTGATTCATCTTGAAAATAATAAAGAATACTTTTCCTGTCCCAATGCATGAGTTATTGTGATTTATTCGATTTATGATTAATCTCTAACCCTCAAGTAGAAAAATAGCATGCATGCGTAGTGTTTTGTCTTGATTGCAAGATTGTCTTTGGAAGGAGCAGCACAAGCAAGCAGACAAAGCGCAACGAAGGATCTACACCAAACATCAGTAAAAATGTTAGTAGGTCCTTTCCATGTTTGTATGTGAAAAAGGGGTTTTAAGTTTTGGGGTGGTAGGTCAAAAGTGATTTCTTTAAGATCATGATCTGCATGCAAGTCTAACCCTAGCTTGCTAGTCCGTAAGGTATTATTTCCCAACAACACTCTCATGGCCAATATTTCTTCCATCTAGATCCAAATTAACCCTTCTTCATCAATTTCTAGGAGGTTATACTAATATTAACAATTTGACCCCACTACCTTCTTCAAACAAGACATATGAAAGACTGGATGGATCATGGAGTGGGATGGAAGAGCCAATATATAGGAAACTTATCTAATGTTTTGGAGGATCCAATATATTCCATAGAATTATTTCATGAGATTTCAGTGGACTCTAACTTTGAGAGAGGTCTACTTATAAGGTTGAATGTGAAGAAGCACCTAATCTCCTTCTACAAAAGAATGATATAAGTGTTGGTATTCAATACATTTATTCGTGTGATTTTGATCTATCACCATATTTTCCTTAAGTATTTATAGGATGGCCTATCTAGTGTGAATCATGCAATATATTACTTGAAACATGGATGTTCCTAGTAAATATGAATCCACTAGAAGGGTGTTTGGAAATAGACTGCTTCATATGATTCCATTTTGTTAAAACCATGGTAACTCATATTATACCACCATTATACAAGGGGTATCCACTATTCTCATCGGTTCTACCTATCTTAATCAAAGCATCTCAAATATTTTTTCAAACACTTTTTTACCAGTTTTATTTAACCATCATTTTTAGGATGATAATTTGTGCTCATGTTCAATTATGTACCTTGGAGTTTAAATAACTTCTTCCAAATTTTTCTTATGAATGCGGGGTTTTAATATAACACGATGTAAATTGGAATAACATATAACTAAAAAATGTAGTCCATGAAAACCTAGGCAACTATGCAAGGTGTAAATGGGTGCGGTAGGACACAAAAAATACCATATTTGGAAATCCAATCAATTACAACCATGATGACTAATATGTTTCTTATGGTTGGAATGTAGACACTAAAATCCATAGAAAGTTCAGTCTAGATAGTGGTTGGTACTAGTAGTGGTTGCAATTCCCTCAGACTGTTAACTATCTCCCCATTGTCCCATTGACAAACATCAAATGACGCTACAAAAGTCTAGATGTATTTATTGATGCCTTCCCAAAATAAAGGTTTCTTAACATGTTCATAGGATTTATGAAATCCAAAGTGACCCATGGTATAGATAAATGAAACTCCTTTAACATTTGTTAGTGGAATTCTAGGGACAAAACCCATCCCTCTCCATTTTTTTATTCAATATCTTAGTTGTCTAAAGTTAATTACATTTTTCCAAAATATTGCACTTATGACATGATCTTCAAATTTGTTATATTGAAAATGATACTAGAAATAGTACACATCATTTTACTTATTTATAATTTATTCTTTATGATCAAACATGTAACCTGTTGGTTTTCTTTTAGATAAAATTCCTAAATTTGTTCATATGTGTCTTTTTATTTTTAACTTTAGTAGTGCCCAACATTGTAGAGAGGACATGAAATCCAAGACGGTAATAAATTTAATGTGTTAGATCCATATGATGTTGTTATTTCCAATGTTAAATGAATACATTGACTTTCAATAATCCATGGAGTCGTATTAAATCCTAAACAAGATAATGGAATTATTATTAAGGTTGTAAAATTTCAGACCCCACCCAGTTTCAAGTCTCACTAATTTTCAGCCAATGTTTAATGCCCAAACCTACTTTTATGACAACCAAATAAACTCATCATATAAACAATTTTTCAGAATTGAAACATGAGGATTCTGAACGATCTTTAATGCAGAAATAAAAACATATCAGCAACACAATACTCATAAAATTTAACAGAATGATTTTTGGTCTAATAACGACACTGGAAAAACCCACAAGGGGAAAACCAGTGAGAGGGATTTTTTATTATTTCAAAGCTTCAGAGAGAATTCTTTTAGAGCAGTCTAATATTCAGCAAAAAATTCACAAACTTATCTCAGAAAAAATTTGAGCAAATCTCCTTCAGAAAATTCCCAGAATGCATCTCCTCGAAAATTGTGCTAGAAATCTGTATTGTGTACAATTGTCTCAGCAATAAATGTTGTACAGAATGATCCTCAAATTATGTGCCATAAATCTGTATGATTGTATGGTTGTTACAACAATAAATGTTGTACGAAACACCTCAAAAATTGTTCCCTCTTTTTCTGTGTTTGTTGTACTAGTTTATGTGCAATAAATGCACCTCAAAAATCATGCCACACTGCCTTGGAATGCATTTTGTACTTTTGTTGTATGGAATTATCCTCTTTGTTGCTATACGAACTTTCAAAATATGTACTGTATGGCCTCCACAAAGTTGTTTTACCTTGCCTCGAAAGTTTTTCCCAAGAACTAGCAGTACGGATTCCCAAAATCCGTACAGTACGTCTGAGTCAAGTGTTGTATCATCCTCAATTTATATGCAAGATTGCTACCTTGGAAAACATGCCCTCAACTTCTGCAAATGTCTCTCTTTCCTCAATCTTGACTTCCTCTTCTCTTTCTCTCTAAAAAATGTTTCAACTACTCAAGAATGGGTGCACCCTCCTACCCTAGTCATCCTCATGAGGGAATCTCAAGAGTCATCTCATCCAATGGTGGAGATTGGATGAGATAAATGTTGGAAATAAATTTACTTAAGTCACCCACTTTCCCTAAGTCTATAAAAGTCACCTTTTAATTTATCTCTCACAACTTAATTGACTAGAGTCCACATTAGGCACTTTTTCACCCCTTAAGTGTCTAGGTGATGAGAAACAGTTGCCTAGGTAGTTTTTAATTATTTTAACAAATGTCACGAGTAACATCCCCCTTCCATATGAATATTAAATCGATGGATGTAAACACTTGAAAGATAAGGAAGGAAGTATATCATAAACATCTTTTAAATATTTGAAAAATATGTAGATGTTATTCATATGCTTATCTAGTTTGAGAAAACATCCCTTGATGTGGTTGAGTTCATGGAGACATCATTTATATAACAATGGATCAATTGGATGTTGATTTTCAACATTCTCTAATGTCATGCTGAAATCCTCTTACTCCAACACCTAGGTATCTTTTTATCTAGTAATTTCCTTACTGCAAATCAGATTAGCAACTCACAAAACAAAAATACATTGTTGGAATACACAACTCAAATAAAGATAGCAGAAGAAATATTGAAAACCAAATCATTCAAACATAAAAACCAATATTTTTTGGGTAGATACCCCTCCAAAAACATCTAAGGGAAAACAATTGCTGAGATGATTTTATTATGATAAAATAACAGCTCCCGTAATAGGGATAATGTCCCATTGAGAGAAATACAACTACAAAAAAACCTGGAAAAGTCTACTATGTTGTATGACCCGGATCTAGCACACTTTTTGAGGTGTACGTTCCTTTCCTTAAGTAATCCTGCATATACAAGTTTGTCTCCACATATTCCTGCATACACGGCCTCAAACACTGTACAAAAAACTCTTTATGCCTCGACCCTTTCCTGTGGCTTCGCTTTGCTGAAACCTCTTTGTGGTTTCCTCTATTCGTTCTTCTCCTTGACCTGATATCTAGACGAAAGTCCTTCTCCACCTATCCAAGATCTCCTTGAATCACATTCCTTCTTGATCCAATCCTTGAGAAAAAAATCTTCTTTTCTCTCTCAACTATAAGCAAAAGTCCTTCTTTGCTTCTACACTCTTGATTAAATAAACACTATCAAAATTCCTTTTTTTTTGTCTTTGTATGAAAGTGTCTTCTCCTTCACCCTAGACTCACTTTTATAAGACTGAGTTATGACCTAACCCTAGTATGCAAAGTGATTGGCGATTGAGATTACTTCTCACCTCACTTGAGATCAATGAATAATATTAAATGCTAATTAATTTTGGCATTTCCTTAAATAAATCAACTCATTAATAAAAGAGATTTAATTTAATAATTCTTTTAGTTAAAGTAAATTATTAAGGTAGAATTATTTATATGACTTCCACATGTTTAGACACTTAGACCTATGCGGAAATACCTATCGAATGCTACCACGCATCGACACTCACTCTTAGAGAGGAAGGTATTTCTTGAAGAGACACCTAGAACCGGTTATCCCTCTAACCCTAGCACAATGCCACACAAATCATCCTTCTCACTAGCATTACTCCAACCCTACTAGTCAGTTTCTTATTGAATATTTTAGCTCTCAGAATCGATGACTCTACATATTAATGCCATAAATTTTGGAAACATCATTGAAGGATTACTCTCCCTCAATATGCTCCTAGGAGCCTCCTACTCCTAAGCATCCATCAATGCCATTTTATACCAAATCGATCTCTCGATAGAACTAGAAAGGGAGAACAACCTCTTTCTAGTTGAAGGTTGGCTCCCCACCCTGGAAGTCTATGAACTTTTCTCATCATTTTTTTCTTCACCCTTCAAAGCCTCTCATTCCTCATCCTCTATCATTGAAATCAATCCATGATCAAAGATCACCTTGTATCCTCTAATAGGATTTCCCTGCAACCTATATATCCTTCCCTCTCTGACACTAATGTTGACTATTATGTCAAGGAAATAGGGTCTCCACTTAGTGAATATGTGAAATAGCACCTGCGTTTGTGGGATATTAAAGAATACCCCTAATTTCACTAGATATTGAAAAATACATTCCAAAATCCTTTTGTTGAACCACCATCCCAATACATATTGCCAATAAAAAAATCTGTTGACTAGATACCCCTTATTTTTACCAAATTCCCACTATTATACACCCCAATACTTATAACTCCATCCTACCCTGCATCAGCCCCTCCAACACCTACAATATATTGACCCTATTTTTCAAAATTTAAAAGCCCCCTTTATGAATGAACGTGATAATATTTTGGTCAACAAGGTGAATCCCACGTGGTCAGGGATATCTCCCTATGAATGTATGAGTACTTTCCCTTTCTGAAAATTCATGGAAAAACCCCTTCCCTCCAAAACTAAAATTGAGAGCATGTTATTCTTTAGTTCTAGTACATAAATCACATATTGGGTCTATAACAAACCTCTTGACTCAAGTAAAAATATGACAATTCCCTTCCCCTTCATTTCATACTTGGAATCATCACCAAGCTCCGCATGGGCCAATGAGTCCTCTGTTAGACCGTTGAATAGATTTTTTGCTTCTAGATCTTGTTGATTTTATTAACATAAAATCTTGGGGTCCCATCCTAGGATAATGTCCCACTCGAGGAATATACAAAACAACAAATAACCAATCCTTACAAACCTCAATATCAATCCTTTGATCTTGCTAGTTGACTACTATCTCCCTTGCTTCCACTTTGTTTTGTTCCTTGTCCCCTTCCCTTGCACACCTGGATGAAATTCCTTCTCCACCCAATCAATAAGATCTCACTATCTCCCTTTGTGTGTATTTTCTATCCACTGAGAAATAACCAAATCCTACAACCAAGCACTTTTGTCGCTACTGTATGCCTACAATTTGCACAATATGTATGTGTTTGTTCCTTCTGCAACCTCATATATATGCACCCTGGGCTACTAAAACTCATGTATGTACGCATATGTTCCTTTTGCAACATTCTTATGTACGCACCATGGGATACTAAAACATGTGTATATATGTGGATTTCCTTATTGGAACCCACGTATGTATGTACATGTTGCTACAACAACCTACATATAGCTCCAGAAATCTGCTCCAATATGATGGACCTTCCTGCTACTACTCTACCATCCAGATATTTCCTTGCTCTAGATCTATCTATTACTGCCTCCTTCTCCTTTGGATTGATCATATCTCCAAGTGAAAGTCCTTCTTCACCCTTTCTAAGATCCTTTCTGAGCAAAAATACTTATTTTCTCTCTCTATAAGTCTTTGACTCCAATAGACATGTTATCCCTTGAGTTGATCTCTATATGAAAGTCCTTCTTTATTCTTCCTAAGATCCTCTTGAGTCATAGTGCTTTGTGGCTGAAGCACTCAATGAATTTCACTGTTGAAACTCCCTTTGTACAACTTGTAGGATCCTGTATGTGCATGTTCTTACTAAAACCTACGTATGTACATGAGTTTCCTTACTGGAACTCATGTATGTATATGAATTTTACCACTGCAACCTGTGTATAGCTTTGTACTCCTATTAAAATAAGTCTTACCTCTGTACGGTTGTTTCCCATAAATATGTCCTTTGATTTCTTCATGTTGGTTTATAGATATGCTAGGATCTCCTGCAAAACTGATATATATGTTGTTACACATGAAATTTGCACACCTAGGTACCTCACCCTAAGTGTCGCAAAGTGTTGTATAAGTGTCGCATACACCTTGACACCATGGAATAACCTATGTCACAATCCCTAGTCAATGTGGAGGAGGGATATATTACATGAAGGTAGAAATACCAAATGCACATGAATTATTATTAATATTCATGGAAAGGAAATAGATTAAGTGTGAGAATCAAATGCACATGAATTATTATTAATATTCATGAAAAAGAAAGTAATTAGGTGTGAGAATCCACCTCACATTTGGTTTCCTATTTTTTAGGGAAGGTGGAGGATCTCATGGATGGTTGAAATATTTCCTCCTTAAAATCCTTGAGAGATATTTCCTCCCCAAAATCCTTAGGAGATATTTTCTCCCTAAATATCTTAGAGATCCCTTTCTTAGTGGATCTAATGAGAGATCCTCTCCATGGTGGTTAATCCTCCAAATACTATATAATGAGGGATTTCCATGGAAGGGGGGAATGGAGATTGAGAATTATACCAAACTTATGATCTCATGAGTGGTATTGGAACATCAGCATTCTATGTGTGGACTGTTCAAGCAAGGGTTTGGACAAGGGAAACTTGATGAAGCTGTTGCACTCACATCTATGGTTGTAAGTTTTCTTCATTGTTGTTCCCATTAATATAACATGCTTGGCCTGTTTCTTTCAATTATGTGTTTGATCTCAGATGAATTTGTCTCTAATAGATAGATCTATTTCGAGCTAATCTCAGTAGAGTAGGAAGTTGGTTGTATCTTTGTTTGTCTACAGGGATTATCGAGGAGTTTAAGATTGGAGCTCAACTCGGACTATGCAGGGACAAACACCGGTAAAAAGGTACTTATTTTCTCCTTCCTCCTCACACATTAGCTTATATAGATCTAAAAGGAAGTCAGTGCCCATGTTAAGCACCTTCTATCTTAAGAGTTAAGAGTCTAGCTCTCAAGAGGAGATCTACCTGTCCGCAGGGAGATTTTCCTTCAACAGAAATTGGCGACTCCACTGGGGAAGGAATCCTATTGTATTTCCTTGGTTTTCCCTGCCCTTTTACCACCTTTCAAATCATTTTTTATATTTTCTTATGATCCATTAGCCTTCTCCCATCTTCACTTACATTTTAACCAATTTTTATGCATTCTGGGTGAACTTTTTGCAATTTTTTGGCTCTTTTTCTAAGCTTCTGGGGGGACCAACGCCCCTCTATAGGCCATATCAGAGCACTGGTATATCATCAGTTCTCCCCTATAGTGCTTCGAGGAGCATTATAACGCTCTGTGTACCCTTTTGGGGGAGCGCCAGTCTCCTTCTTGAGGTTTTTCTGCCTTTTTCTCATTAGTTTTTTGCAACCTGTTTTGTGGAAGTCTTTACCCAGTATTTGTGATTGGTTTGTGAATTTATTTGGATTTTTTTTTTATGATTATCACTCCCTCTTGTCTTGATTGGAGCTTGAAACCCTTTTCAGAAATGTGAAAATTTCTTTTTCTATCTGCTTGTTTTGTCGGGACAATTTGGGTATTTTCTCTTTCTCCCTGTCTCTTTTTGGATTCTTCTTTTCATTTTATTGTACTCCTTGGATGCTTGTTGGTTTTAGGATCCTTTATTGAGTTCTTGTTAGACCAATATTCTTCTTTTTTTCTTTTAGTTCTCACTACCTAGAGTGTGTTCTTTGTTTGTAGCCTTTTTCTTCGTGTCTTTTGCATCTGCATAGGACTCTTTCTCCTGATTGAAAGAAATAGAGCATTGAAGGTTTTGTGTTTAATTTATGTATACATCATAATCAAACAAATAACATATATTCATTCTTGATTTTAGGTAGTGAAACTAGCTTGCATTTGAAGTAGTAGAATTGCATGTTTTCAGGCATTTTGGGGACATTGTGCATCTGAAATGATGAATGTTTTCTCCTTCTTGTAGCATAGATTTCATCGAAATTAAAAGATTGCATCTTCATATCTTTGCATAACTTTCGAGTCTATCAAAACACCATATGGTCCATGCCATTTTCCTTTTGAGTAACAACAGTCTTAAAAATCAACGCTTAACTAAAATTTATCAGACTTTTTACATCTTTGTTAGCAAACCTACATTAGTTTAAGGTGTAGGGATTTGGAATAGGTTGAAAGGATAACTTTCCAAAGCTATCAGACAAACTTAGTATCTTGCGGTAGGGAGCGTGAAATCCAATTTCCGTATAGGCTTTCTGGGATCCCCCTCTCACATAGGGGTTATGCACGAGGTCGCATTCGGGTGAGTTATGGAGATTATCCCTCTGTGGCCCAACTGTTTGTAGTGGTTGGATCGTATATTGGGGGTCACTTGAGGGTATACCCACAATTATGTGTGGGATACTCTTGAGTTGATTTTAGACTTGTTATCCTGCCCATACGTTCAGATCAGACTATTGACTGTACCCACCCAGGGGTTGACTGCGAATTGGTGACCTTAGTAGCCATAATATTTAGGGTCTCACACAAGGTGATGGTGAAGGGAAGTCTCACTGTACCTAGAACAAATGTTGCTCAAACTCACTCGGTCTCCTTGGAGGGTAAATCCACAATTAATACGTGTAAGCTTGCACCAAGGTGAAAGTCCGTTAAGCAAGTCACCAACGTAACTGATCCACCCACTCTATCCCCGCACGTTCCTATTTTGGTCTCGGGACATTGGATTTCATCACCAACTAGTGGTTTCATTGTGGGAAGGTTTGTTTGATTGATTGCTTCTCAGATTCATAGCGTGTGTTGTTTGTTTTACTTAGTGGACCTTAGGTCGAGTCAGTATTAATGGCATCGACTCCTGAGAGTACCAATGGAGGAACCCCTTCTCCTGGGGAACCTTATACCTTTCCTTCATTTGGAAACTTTGGTCCTCCGTATATTGCCACACTGAGTCTTCTAGGACTCACCATCGGATTACCAGTTTGGTTGTTCCCCACTCCGGTGATCTTGAATCCTCCCAATGTTTCAACTACACCTAATACTTTAGATGTCAGTACACCACCCATACATCAACCTCACATCAAATTTTCTCCTTCTTCACCCATTAAATCTCCTTCTATTTCTCCTTCTTCACCTAACGAAATCTCTAAAGCAAGTAGCCAGGTTGATCAGAAGAAGAAGAAATAGAAAGAAAAGAAGAAGAAGAACCCGAAAAAGACCAAAGCCCCAACAACATCAGATGTTGGATCTAAGAAACCGACTACTGTTAATAGTACTGGGAGTGTTGATGAGGTCAACAAGATTAAAATGAATAATCTGAAACCCAAATTCCCTTGCATCCTTTGTAAGGGTGACCATTTTCTGAGGGATTTCCCCGGTCTTATCAAGGTCTTAGAAATGTGGTCCTCCATGTCATCAGCCTCTGTTGGTCATGTCGATGATACCCCATCAACTAGTGATGTTAAGGTTGGTAAGAAGGAGAAAACTGTCAAGTTTCCTTGCATGTTATGCAAGGGTGATCATTACTCTCACCTTTGTCCTCGTATGGACAAGGCTTCTTCTCTTTTGGAAAAACTTCAACTTCCAAAAGGTTATCATGATATTTCCCCTGACTCATCATTAGTTGATGGACTGGTCAATCCGGTTCCATCCCCAGTTTGTCCGGTTGATTAGATGGTCAATCTCGTTTCCTCCTCGATTGAACCATGAACCCAAGTAGTTGATCCAGCTCCGTCGTCGATCAACCCCACTCTTCATCAAAAGAGTGTAACCCAAGTGGTCGATCCATTTTTATTCTTAATTGATCCCACTCTCCCATTAGAGAGTGATACCAAAGCGGTTGATCCTTTTCCACCTATCAACCCCATTCTCCCCTTGGAGAATGAAACTAAAGTGCTCAATCCAGTTCAGTCGATCCCACTCCTCCTTTGACGAGTGCCAAAGTGGATGATCCAGTCCCTTCCTCGGTTAGTCCCACCCTTCATCTGAAGAGTTCCAAATTGGCTGATCCAGTCCCTTCCTAGGTCAGTCCCACCCTTCATCCGAAGAGTGCCAAAGTGATTGATTTGATTCCATCATCGGTCAATCCAAATCTTCCTCTGAAGAGTGCCTACGCGGTCGATCCGATCCCACCATTGGTCGATCCTACTCTCCCTCTAGAGAGTAAACCCGATACTACCCACCTTTTTCTCGTTGATATAGAATCTACCATGCTGGGGGGCATTCCTCATTCTCCTGCAAAACCCCCTCCAAGTAATGAGACCATCCTTTTTGACTGGGGTGCGCTAACTAGACCTCATCTTCCCTCTCACATTCCTTTCCAGATTACAGTACAGGTTTGTAGTCAAGACATTCCTCAAACGCTGATAGATGAAGGTGTGTCCATTAGTATTTTGTCTTTTGTTGCTTGGTACGCTTTGGGTTGTCCACAACTTGCACCAGTTACACAGAATCTGTTAGCTTTTAACAGAAGAACTAGTCAACCTTTAGGGACCCTTCCTCAGTTTCCCATAAATTTCGGAGGGAAAACTGTCTTTATTGATGTCATGGTAGTTCGAGACCCCATGGATTTCTATTTACTCCTTGGGTGGGATTATGTCTATGCTATGAAATCTATTGTGTCCACTCTTTTTCATGGGATATCTTTCCCTCACAATGGAAGAATTGTGACTATTAATCAACTTTCATTCATCGGTCCTGATGGGATTACCTCCCTAAATGGTTCTTATATGTAGATAGTATCACCCCCACTTCATGTTAATTATGTGGCGTTGTCTCCAATGAATTCAACTTCCGATGATTTAGATTCGGTAGTTGACATGGTGATTTCTTCAGTAGGGCTATTGGAGCCTGATCTCCTTACCCCTGTCGCGGCCCTTGACATGTGTTCCTTCCAGAGTGATTATCTTCCATCCAGTGAAGATCTCTTGGAAGCCATGACCGAGTTTTTTCCCTTGCCATGGTGTCCTTCCAAAGCATTATCCTCTTGGAAGCCATTATCAAGAAGAGGTCACGAGCATAGTTTCTCTTCTCTGTAGCAAGCTCGTTAAAAAATGAAACAGAGGCTATGAGCATAGTTTCTTTTCTCTATGGAAAGCTCGTTATAAAATGAAACAAAGGTCACGAGCATAGTTTCTCTTCTTTGTGGCAAGCTCGTTAAAAAATGAAACAGAGACCTTGAGCATAGTTTTCCTCTCTATAGAAAGCTCGTTAAAAAATGAAACATCAATCTAGGGATCGAACCCGGAACCCTGAGCATAGTTATTTTCCTGTGTCAATCTCATTAAAAAATTAAATATTCACCTCTATTGAACCTTCTTTTCATCCACCCTTCTCCTTTTTCTCATCTAGTAGTGAAATTGGTGACAACCTCAAAGTCGGTGAATGAATTGAAGCTTGGAGGGCATGTCTCCATCCTTTGATGATCATTCTGGAGTTAAGCCACTAGATTTTCAAGATGGGGGCATACCGAGCTTAGTCTTTGTTATTTCTCATGCTCGTAAATACATGAGAATGCATCTGGGTAAACTTTTATCTCTTTTTCAGACCTGTATGGATACACGAAAAAGGAACCCCCTGGAGTCTCCTTTAAGCTCTTTTCAGACTCTCTAAAAATGAAAAGATTGTCGAGTGATCTTGATTCCTTTCCCACTCGTTAAAAGTTTTGAAAGGGCGTCTTTCGAGTGATAATTTATCTCTTTTTCGGCCTCGCGAGACTAACATTACAAAAAAGGACAACATTGGAGTCATCTTTAAGTTCTTTTCAGACTCTCTAAACATGAAAAGATTGTCGAACAACCTTGTTCTCTTCACGCTTGTTAAATCATTTGAAGAAAACGTTTGTTGAGTGATATTTTATCTCTTTTTTGGTCTCATTAGACTACTTTACGAAAAAGGAACCGAGAGAGTTCTGTTTTAAGTGTTTTTCTAGACTCTATAATCATGAAAAACCTTCGAGTTTTCTATCTTTGGACTTGTTAAACAAACATCGACAGGCTCATACGGGATCGAACCCTTACTTCTTCCAGTTCATTAAACAAAGGAAGAGGAACTTACCGAAGGTGAGTTATATCGAGCATGTGTTACCCTTGAGCTCGTTAAATTAAAAAGAGGTACTCATCTATCTGGATGGGGGGGAAAATTGAAAGAAACAAGCCAAGCAAATTTTGAGAACATTACCAGTAACTCTTAGAGTCGCCTTTGAACACGCAACTTTGTCTTTGCTCACATATTAATCTGTTGAACCTCTGTACTGAACCAATCCTCTGAGTTTTTCTTACTCATTTGGGTCACCCAATGAAAGTCACAGTATCCACTGCATCATCGTGTTTTGGTCCATGTCATGTTTCTTCTATTGTGCCTCAGTGTTCAAGGGAAGTATCCGCCTCGAGAGTCAACCATCAAAAATATCTTGTCTCAATACCCGTGTCAGTCCATGTTCATTTGATCTACCAATTACATCTCTATTTCCATTTCATGTCATTGATGGGGGATACATCAAGGCCATCCTTCGACGATTCTATTCCTATCGACTTCAACACATTATCCAGGAACTAGAATTATAAACCAATTAGTACTTTGGAACTTGCGTGCCTCAATGGAAGGCCTCCTCACGTTTGACAATGGGTTTACATCATTGACCTATGATCAGATGATTCCACGGATGTTCGACTTCATCTCATCCATTCACATTCGTTGGAATGTACTAGAGTATCTTGGGAATCATTGACATCAATGGTGACCTCCCTCGCGCTTGTTAATGGTTTACATCATTGACCGATAATCAAGTGGTTTATACCATGTTCGACATCGGGACATCTATTCACATGGTTAGATTCGTACTACATCGAGATCGGTAAGAAGACCCTGGGTTGAGTCATCACTCTTATATGTACTTTACCCAGGTTGTGAAGGAGTTTCTTTTGAACAATGACACATATATTGTTACATAGATCTACTTTGTATTGGTCTTGGCTATGTCTTGTTATCTCGTAGATCCACTGTGTATTCTTCGTTCCTACAATCAATTCAGGTCATAAGAGTATAGAACCACACTTTATCCTCTGTGGATATACCTTTTATCAATATAATTATGGATCTGCAGTGTATTTTATGGCGGCCATATCTTGAAAGTCTTTATCACCCAAGCATAGGTATGCCTGCCTTGGGTTTGAAACATGTCCTAATATTTGTTGGATGTTTGTTTGTATCTTCTACTAGGTTCTCCAATTCCACACCCTTACTTTAAAGATTTGTAAAGTGTTTCGGCCATCATTCTCTCTTCTGACCTCACACTTTAGGGGGCATTCTGTTACACATGAAATTTTCACACCTAGGTACCTTGCCCTAAGTGTCGTAAAGTGTTGTATAAGTGTCGCATACACCTTGAAACCATGGAATAACCTATGTCACAATCCCTAGTCAATGTGGAGGAGGGATATATTACATGAAGGCAGAAATACCAAATGCACATGAATTATTATTAATATTCATGGAAAAGAAATAGATTAAGTGTGAGAATCAAATGCACATGAATTATTATTAATATTCATGAAAAAGAAAGTAATTAGGTGTGAGAATCCACCTCACATTTGGTTTCCTATTTTTTAGGGAAGGTGGAGGATCTCATGGATGGTTGAAATATTTCCTTCTTAAAATCCTTGAGAGATATTTCCTCCCCAAAATCCTTAGGAGATATTTTCTCCCTAAATATCTTAGATATCCCTTTCTTAGTGGATCTAATGAGAGATCCTCTCCATGGTGGTTAATCCTCCAAATCCTATATAATGAGGGATTTCTATGGAATGGGGGAATGGAGATTGAGAATTATACCAAACTTATGATCTCATGAGTGGTATTGGAACATCAACATTTTGTGTGTGGACTGTTTAAGCAAGGGTTTGGACAAGGGGAACTTGATGAAGTTGTTGCACTCACATCTATGGTTGTAAGTTTTCTTCGTTGTTGTTCTCATTAATATAACATGATTGGCATGTTTCTTTCAAGTCCGTGTTTGATATCACATGAATTTGTCTCTAATAGATAGATCTATTTCGAGCTAATCTCAGTAGAGTAGGAAGCTGGTTGTATTTTTGTTTGTCTACAGGGATTATCGAGGAGTTTAAGATTGGAGCTCAACTCAGACTGTGCAGGGATAAACACCGGTAAAAAGGTACTTCTTTTCTCCTTCCTCCTCACACATTAACTTATATAGATCTAAAAGGAAGTTAGTGTCCATGTTAAGCACCTTCTGTCTTAAGAGTTAAGAGTCTAGCTCTCAAGAGGAGATCTACCTGTTCACAGGGAGATTTTCCTTCAACAATGTTGCAAAATATATTGGATCTATTATTGGTCCTTCAAACACCCACGTTGACACTCTTGATCGAATAGAACTATTGTTGTAACCCTATATATGAACTATATCTATTTCTTGTTCGCTCAAATCTAATAGATCCTCCATTTTACAACCTGAGATTGGATCACTCTCAGAGTGAATGCTCTGATACCATGTTGAAATCCTTATTATGGAACCTAGGTATCTTGTTATTGTTGGTCACTATAATTGCTTAATTAATTTTAAACAACTAAAAAAATGAAATTTAATCTATCCTAATACTAAAAAAAAAAGTCGATCTTGAAAGAATTAATTGTTATTAGGGGTAGAAACCCCCTCAATGAAGACAAAATGAGCGTCTCCCATGCATGTAGCCTTGAAATCTTCTTTAGAAATAGGTTTCTGGTACAGACGAAGCCGATGACCATTTACAAGTAATGGTGTTCTGGAGTCATCGATTGTGAGGAGCCTTACTGTTCCATTAGGGAAAACTGTGTCGACTTCGTAAGGTCCTAACCATCTTGTACGCAGTTTCCCTTGAAATTCTTTGAACGGGAATCATACAGTAGAGCCCAATTACCTTTCTGGAACTGCTTGTTCTTGATATTTTTGTCATGCCAGTGTGATCTTTGTTGTTGGATTACCGTTGTTTGCTGTATGGCATTTAGTCTTTTCTCGTCTAGTTCATTAAGCTGCTGCAGCTTGGATGTTTGTGCATCGGTTAGGTCAAGGTTGGCAGTTAAAGCAGTCCTTAAGGTTTTTATCTCGAATTCCACAGGAAAGACAACACTCTTTCCATAGACCAATTCATAGGGAGAAAATCCTGTAGTGTTTCTCCAGGTAGTTTTGTAGGCCCATAGTGCTTCAAGGAGCCTGTGGGACCAATCCTTTCTATTTTCCTTCACTTTTTTTGGGAGAATGGCTTCTATTACTTTGTTTGTTCTTTCCACCTGTCCATTGGCTTGGGGGTGGTATGCTGTATTCATTCTCTGCTGAATATGGTATTTCTGAAGGGTGGCTTTGAACCCATGAGAAGAGAAAGGAGGTCCTCCATCTGTAACTAATTCTCTTGGCATTCCAAATCT
>ML800538.1:286980-306327 GCA_009831015.1 Picea engelmannii
AAGGATCAGAAAGGGAAGAATCTGAATCAGATGAAGATACGAATACTCAGGCTGACACAAATCAACAGAAAGAAGCAAAATCACCTCTCAGAATTGTTAGAAAGAATCATCCTGAAAATCAGATAATTGGAGATATAAATAAAAGAGTTCAGATAAGAAGGAAATTGATTTAAGACTCGGAACAATCTCATGTTGCTTTTTTATCTATGACTGAACCTAAATTTTTTTATGAAGCCATCTAGCATGATGATTGGATTAGAGCAATGAATGAAGAGCTTGATCAGATTGAGAAGAACAATACTTGGGAGCTTGTCTCTAGACCTGAAGATAAGAATGTAATAGGTTCCAAATGGGTATTCAAAAATAAAATGAATGAAAAAGGACAAGTGGTTAGAAATAAATCCAGATTGGTCTGTAAAGGGTATGCACAAGTTGAAGGTCAGGACTTTGATGAAATTTTTTCACCAGTGGAAAGATTAGAGGCCATCAGAATGTTCCTTGCATATTCATGCCATAAGAACTTTAAAGTGTATAAGATGGATGTTAAGTCAGCTTTTCTTAATGGAGATCTAGAGGAAGAAGTATATATGGAGCAACCTGAAGGATTCTCATTGACAGATAATCCTAATTATGTTTGCAAGCTGAAGAAGGCCTTATATGGACTGAAACAAGCACCACGAGCTTGGTATTATAGAGTGGACAAATTTTTACAAGACAAAGGGTTCAAGAAAGGTACTATTGACAACAATATCTACATTAAGACTGAAGGTGATAATTTACTAGTTGTTTTGGTTTTTGTAGATGATATTATTTTTTGTTGTATTAATGAATCATTTGTCTAGTGGTTTGCTAACTCTATGAAAACAGAGTTTGAGATGTCCATGATAGGAGAAATGTTATATTTTCTTGTTTTACAAGTAAATCAGAGTTATGTAGGAATATTTATCTCTCACCAAAAATATTTGAAAGAGATGTTGAAGAAATTTTAGATGGAGGATTCCTCTCCTGTTAGTACACCTATGGTGGTTGGTTGCAAGCTCATTAAAGATGATATGTCACCCAATGTTTATCAAAGGACATACCGATCAATGATAGGCAGTCTTCTGTACATCATAGCATCTCGTCCTGATATAATGCAAGTTGTTGGAATGGTAGATCGTTATCAGTCAGCTCGTAAACAAAGTCACTTGGTAGTTGTCACAAGGATATTCAAATACTTGAAGGGAACAATGAATTATGGTCTGTGGTATCCCATAAATCAGAATTTTCAGTTAACTGTTTATTCAGATGAAGATTGGGCAAATTGTGTGGATGAGAGAAAGAGCACCAGTGGAGGTGCCTTCTTCCTGGGTGACTCGTTGGTAGCATGGATTAGTAAGAAGCAGGGATCTATTTCATTATCAACTACAGAAGCATAGTACATTTCTATTGCTACTTGTTGCACTCAGATTTTATGGATGATACAAACTCTTGTAGATTTGAAGGTAACTTACACTGATCCCATTCCACTTCACTGTGATAACACCAATGCCATCAGTCTCTCTAAGCATCCTGTACTTCATTCAAAATCTAAACACATACCAATACAATACCATTTTCTCAGAGAATAGGTTACAAACAGAATTGTTCAGGTGAATTATATTCCTTCTATAGAACAGATAGTTGATATCTTTACTAAGCCGTTAGTAGCGACCCCTTTTGGATATCTTCGTCAAAAGTTGGGGGTTATAACTTCTTTGATCTAATCCGTTCACCTGGTCAGGGGGAGTACTTATTGAATATCTGTTGTATTTCTAAGCTTCTCATAGTTCACAGGGGGAGTATGTACTGCAACATCTCAGGGGGAGCATGTCTCTTCTTTGACATTGATGTCAAAGGGGGAGAAAGTGTGGTAATTTCAAAGATGCTACAGTGGTATAATTGGATGTTCTTCAAGGGGTTTCCATCAATGCCAAAGGGGGATATTGTTGGCATGTTTTCAGACAGAGGCAGAGTATGTGTGTTTTTCATTGATGTCAAAGATCACGACTAGCAACACAACGATAATCGCATGGAAAGATCAGAAGCTAAACTCCATTTCGGGTATCAGAAGATAAAATCTATTTCGGAGTTTTGGATACCGGGAGTTGGAAGTGTCGAAACACTTCATCACAGAAATGTCGAAATGCCAAAATGCGAAACGCGGAAATACTGGACCATTGATCTGACTCCATTTCGGAGTTTCGGATATCGGGAGTTGGAGGATTCAAGAGTCCAGACTCTTCATCACAGGAGTCCCGAAGTTGCGAAATGCGAAACGCCGAAATACCAAACCATTGATCTGACTCCATTTCAGAGTTTCGGATACCAGGAGTTGGAGGAGTCAAGAGTCGAGAATCTACATCACAGGAGTCCCAAAGTTATGAAATGCGAAACGTCGAAATACTGGACCGTTGATCTAACTCCATTTCGGAGTTTCGGATATCGGGAGTTGGAGGAGTCAAGAGTCGAGACTCTTCATCATAGGAGTCCTAAAGTTGCGAAATGTGAAACACCAAAATCCTGAAATAGGCACATCAACAAAGACTCCATTTTGGAGTTTCGCAGACCGGGAAATCAAAGATCAAAGGAACTTTAACCTTTGAAGTAGTGAACCTCGAAATCCCGAAATCAGGAGGACCATCCATCTTCGGGAAGGACACGTGCTTAAAGATCAACATTTCGCTGACTGAAAGGACAAAGGAACGGGGTTCCCTAACCTCTTGAACTCACGATATGCGAAATCGCGAAATCCCGAAATGCGAAATTGTGAAACGCCTTTTGGCGCAGCGTGTGGTCACCACTAGTGGTCATGTGAGGGGAAGAAGCTAGTGGAGCTAAACTTTTACAGATTTTCGAGGATTGCGACTTGGAGTGTCGAGACTCTTCACCACAAGAATGCTAAAATGTCGAAATACCGAAATGCGAAATGGCGAAATCAATGCAAGACCTTGTGCTTGTAATCCAACGGTGTTGGATACTTTAAAATCTGATAGAAGGGCTACTGTTTCTCTTCACTATTAATTTTTCAGTTATGATTCAGTTAGCAGAACCGAATCATGGTTCTTGGACGGTTGGCGTTTTAGTTGCTGAAGCGTTGTTCTAGGGATTTGAGGGGTAGATGAAGGGGTTGTAGTGTATAAAAGAAACACACAGTGACTGTGTGTGGTTGGTTGTTCTGACTGAAAAATGAGTTGAACTATAGAAAGGTGAAATTATAGTATGCACGGTGTGAAGAAAGCTCAGAGATAAGGAATAGAAATTGAACAGAGGAGAAAAGGTGAAGAGAGAAGAATGTGCACATATCAAAGAGCATGCGAAGGACATAGAAAGAATAGATAGAAAGAGACAGAAAGTCAAGCCAAGTATGAATAGAGAAGAAGAATAGTGTAGCAGAGAAGAATTGCAGAACAATGAAGAAGTGGTAAGAATTGATTTATCTGTGTTGTTGGTTATTCAATCATTTATTTGTAATAAGGGTGGTAGGGAGGTGCTAGAGAGGACTGTTTTCCTTAGAGTTTCAAGTGGGTGCTTGAACACGAGTTGTAGCTTCCATCTAGTTGCAGCCAAAAAAAACTAGGGTGGCAGGGTGGTGCAAGGGAGAACAAGTGTTCTCTGTTATACAGGTTGGAGCCTGTGTAACTGGAAGTTGGTGCTCGAACACTCAGGGAGTTGGTGCTTCCTTGTAGTGGGTGCTAGAGAAACCAGAGAGTTGGTGCTCTCAAACAAGTTGGATCTTGTAAAATAGAGGTAGTATCCTCACATTGAGTTGGTGCTCAATTATAGATGATGTAGAGAACTTAAAAGACTGCCTGTCATTTCGAAGAAGAAGTGGTTTTCTCCCTTTATGGGTTTCCTCGTGAAAATTTGTCTCTATGTATATCTTATGTGTGACTGATGCTCATTATTTATGTTGTCCATATGTTGTATAATATTGATGATCACTTGAAGAAAGATTAAGAATGTTTTAATATACTTAAAAAAATTTAAGCACAATAACAACTGATTCACCCCGCCCCCCTCTCAGTTGTCTTAGTAATTTCAACAAACTATATGTTGTGAAAAAAGCCTTGGCACAATTCATTAGTGATACAATGAAAATTGTTGTGGCTCTCAAAAGATGCTTGCAATACAAGAATTCATATCAGACAGGTAAATTGCGTGTGCATGTTGTCATGAAAGCATTAAAAGAATTATGTTCCAGGGCCCTGTACAAAGCACAAAACATTTGTATAAATGAGAAATGGAACAATGTTCTTGGAGAAGGAGATGAAAACTCTACATAGACTCTTGAAACTTCTAGTGAATTTGATACAAGCGATGAATCGGACAATAAAACACTTGCTGAAACATTGATACATGGATTCACCGACTCACAACACATTCGTGACTTGCAAGACAAGATTGTGAAAATTGCACCTGTTGAGGGGCAACGTCCACTTGGAATATTCAAGGACAAATTTGCCGAGGAAATGAACTTCCCAACATTGTTCTATGTAGATCCATGTCCCATTGACATTATGTAAGGATACAGTTACCATAAAATAGTTCGATGGGAGATGCTACATTCAAGCGATGACTTCTCCTACCACATAACAAAATTGTTTTTCAAAACAATGTGCATAATAATAGAGCAAGTGTTGTCTTGCATGTGGGTGTGAATAAGAAAAGGCCAACTACAAGGAAGAAATTTGTTGGCCAAAGATGTCAGTACAAAGTAAACCTAGAAAAAATCATGAAATATGATATTGGATACATAGATTTCAAAAACATTCGCATCTCTCCTAACTATTTCCAACAAAACAAGAAAATTGTTTTTGAAATGATCCAACAATTGGGACCGCCAACATTTTTCATCACATTTACAAGTGCAGAGCATCGTTGGGATCCATTGGTGGCTATGGTATTTGAGTTGCATAGGAACATGAAATGGAAAAAATAAACTAATACACTGGAAAATGATGGCATTGACTACCTCATAAGAAAAGACCCAGTGACATGTACTCACTACTATAGACATAGAATAAATTCTTTGAGACAATTTATATTCCATGATGAAATGTTTTTCGAAAAAATATCGAACTACTTTTTTGTGACTAAATTCTAGAATAGGGAGAGTGAGCATGACCACACACTATTGTAGATATAGGGTGCATCGGTCTATAGAACTGACAACAACTCACATATCTAAAAGTTTGTGGGAAAATTCATAACATGCAACACAAATCATTTGGATCCTGAACTTGCCAAAGTTCATAGACATTATCATACAAAAATTTGTAAAAAATGAAAAAAATCACATTGCAGATACAACTTCCCCATGCTGCCAATGAGAACAACAAGAATCATAGAGCCACTTAATTTAGAGGACAATGTTTTCAGTGAAAAATCTAAATCCTTGTTTGCATTTCTAGAACAACGAGACTTTGATGATTTAATGAGCTTCGATGACTTCTTGAAAGAGATAAATCTAACAGAATATGAGTACATCCAAGCCATATATTGTACGCTTAAACAACCAACAATTTTCCTTAAACAAAAACTTTCCCATATTTGGAACAACATTTTCTCCAAAGACATGCCAGTTATGTGGAATGAAAATACATATGCGCAGTATGTCCTCAATGCATATGTTGCAGCGTCATACTGTACCTCGTATATGACAAAGGTTGACAAATCTATGACAAGTGCATTCAGAAGAATATGCAAAGAAAATGAAAGAAGACATATTTATGCTATGCAAATGATACATACACTTGGAAATGCATTACTTACTCTTCAACAATTGTCTGATCAACAAGCAGTCCACATTGCACTTTCCTTGCCCCTTAATTGTAGTTCAAGGAAATGTGTCTTCATAAACACATCTCCACTTGAGAAACATACATTTGTGCTTAAACCACCGTCTTTCTAGAATAAGATCCTGACAATTCAAAGGACGTGTTATGTTGCTCTATTATTGATTATTACCTTGAGTGTCCATCTCCTATTAAGAATATCTTCTTAGCAGAATTTGTATCACATTACAAAAAAATGGTGCACCCATATCAAAAATAAAAAATCCCTCTGTGATACGCTTTTTCAAATACAACAAACATACTGACAATGAAAACTATTGTAGAGAAAAACTATTGTTATATGTTTCGTTCGATGAAAATGAAAACACATTAAAACATGACTTCCCTACATGGGAAGTTGCGTATATTGCCTCTGAGACTATAGTGAAAAACAATGAATCTAGATTTACATAAAACATTAATCCAACATGGGGTGATATAGAAAGTGCAGTTAATGAACTAGAAAAACCTGACAATCTTGATGAGACATTCACAAACCGTAAAACAACTAGAACTCCCTGTGAGTCCTATGACTTGCAAGCATATTTGCCTCGTCCTCAAGCAGGCGACATTGAAAAACGTATCAATCTTGGTTTTCAAGTCACAAAACATCCTTTCCTTATTGAAAATAAAAAATACCACAGAATCAAATGTCTATTGAATCAAGAAAACCAAACAATTCTAAAGGACATTGCACTTAAAAAACGCTTGAACATGCACACTCTTGTGCACTTGTTCCTTACAGGTGGAGCGAGAACAAGCAAGACATTCACAATGAAATCACTATTCCAAATGCTTATACAAATCTATGATTCAAACAATTCCTCTGATCCTATGAAACCAAAGGGCCTAATAGTTGCATACACAGGAAAAGATGCATATAATGCAGGTGGAACAACAATCCACTCTGCATTTTTTATGCCTTTTAACAAGTCATAGTTTCTTCCACTCAGCAAGGAAATGTTAGATACCTTATCTAAGATTTATGACGAACTGCAACTTGTTTTCATAGATTAGACATATTTGATTGGAAGTCGCTTCTTGTATTCCATTGACAACCAACTAAGAAACATAAAACATGTGCACACAAAAATACTTTGGAAACATTGACATGATATTCTATGGGGATCTTTACCAAGCACAACCCATCCAAGATTCTTTGATATTTGAAAAACCTATGGTCAGCATGAAAACAATGATGCATGACTTGTGGAAAGATAATATAAAATGCCTTGAATTACATACTACAACGCACTAGATAGATGAAACATTTATTGCAATTCTGAATAGAATGCAGACAAACAACCAAACACATGATGACTTAACATTTATCAATTCATGGTGCATGCGACCTGCACCAACAGACCCAACCTTCCCTTACCTGTTCTACATGAATAGGGATGTTGGAATGCATAACAGGTACATGTTATCGCTCATGCCTTGCGATGATATCATCATCAACTCAATTGGCCTCGAAGAAGACAACCATGGAAATGTGCCACGTCATGAACATGCAACCACTTTGCCTTTGCAACTTGTCCTGAAATTAGACATGCTGGCTGAAATATATACCTGCAACTATGATTCACAGGATGGCTTGGTCAATAGTGCAGATGGAATACTCAAAGGCTATGCCAAAACATAAAAACTTGATGTCCTCTGGATTAATTTCCATGAACTGCATATAGGCCACCGACAAGCAAACAAGTTGGCTTATCTATATAATTCAAACACTGCAAGAAATTGGACACCTATCTTGTGAATATCAAAACTAGTATCAGCATCAGGAAAGATAGGTCGACTGAATATTCGAAAACCGTTTCCAATTAAACTTGCATGTGCATGTATAGTCCATAGATCGCAAGGACTAACACTTGATAGTGTTCCATTTGACCCTGCTGAAATTTGAATACATGGACTTGTATACACAACGTTGTCCCATGTAAGAAGAATAGACTCCTTGTATTTACTAATTCCTCTTACAAAAGACAATTTCAAAGTCAAACACAAAGTTGATATTGAGATGCAATGCCTTAAGACTACCGCAAAGTGGCATCTACAATATGATTACCAATCCATACAAACAAACTCATCTGTATCAATTCTCTCACTTAACACGCACAACCTACATGCACACATGGATGATATACTCAATGACTATGACACAATGCAATCTGATATTCTATGCTTGCATGAAACATACATGACATTATGCATGCAAAACAAGCAATTTCCAAATCACAATTTCATATCGAGTTACATTACACATGGGGTGATGATATTGGTGAAAAAACATGTAACAATTTTGGAGCATATACATTTCAAAGAAAACAATGTTGAGATGGTGCTTGCAAAAGTATTTCTCCATGAATCAGAAATTGCAATACCGAATCTCTATGTTGCTCCGCATGCAAGATTCTCCAACATACTAAATGTTCTTTCCAATGCATTAGACCATTTGCATTTGAAAGAAACCACTGTCATTGTAGGAGACTTCAATATTGACATGCTACAAAATAATGCCAGAACAAAAGAATTGGAAAAATACATGTGCAAATACAGTCTCCGCTTTCTTTTGAACAACATAAACCATGTACAAAATGCACTCATTGACCATGTATGGTCGAATGTTCCCATTTCTCAATACATTGTCTTTATCTTAGACACATACTGGTCTGAACATGATACAATTGGTATTGCACTTGAATTATGAGATATACATCAAACATATTGCAAAATCATATTTCTATGTTTCAAAGCATATATGTCTAGCTTGTTGCAGAAAACAAAGTTATCCAACTTCTTAGTTTTCCCTAGTTTGTACACATACTGGTCTGATCACGATACAATTGGTATTGCACTTAAATTATGAAATATATATCAAATATATTGCAAAATCATATTTCAATGTTTCAAAGCATATATGTCTATCTTGTTGCAGAAAACAAAGTTATCCAACTTTTTAGTTTTCCTTGCTTTGTAATTGATTTTGGACACAAAAAAAATTTTACACAAATTTTTATATATACACAAGCATAGATGAACAAAAAAAAAAAAACCGGTACATTCTTCTAACACTATCTGTTACTCTATTCCTTTTATTCTATTTTATTTACTCTATGTACATATTCCTTGCTTTTTCTTTACATGTCAACTTATGTTCATGTCCATTTTGTTTTGTACTTTTTTTAATAGAAACAAACGGGAAAACTTGACAAGGCAAAGAACTCTTAAACAGAAATGTAGAAGAATCCATGCAGAGGTGCATACTTCTACCCGTATTCCATATCCAATTGTTTTTCATTTACTTTGTCTATATTTGTTGCACCGGTTTTCATTTCTATTTTTTTTTCCTTGGATACTCCATATCTTCTTGTATATTAACTTATCTTCATGTCAATTGTATTTTATGTGTTGTTATCTTGAAATAAATAAATTTGTACTCCATGTTCATTTCATGTGTTCCTACGTAGCAACTTGATTTCATGTCCATTGTATTCTCTGTATTTATACATTGAAACAAGGACACAATAATTGAGCACAAGGATGGAGCCTTATGTGCCACATCTGAAAAAGTTGGAGTACAATGTGCTGCAACAAATACAATGCGTATGCCTGATGCACATCCATAACAAGTATGAACAATATACACATGTTCATAGCCATTGTCTCAGAAGTGACATGGACATGGGCAGTGAACCATCACAAACATCGGCACAACGACAATGCCGAAGGTAAGGATTCATAGATTACACTCTTTCTATGTTTACGAAACAAATATCCGCAGTTATTTATTCTGCTATGACATGGTAAAAAAATTTATGTTGTTTACACCACATGTTTTTTAGTTCACAAGAACTATCACCAAGTAGAAGTGAAACCTCCATCATAGTACAAGGTCCAAATACTAAGAGGTATGGTTACAAAAAAATATGATCTTCGTACGTTGTCCAATTTGTCCAGCTATATTCCATGGCTGAGAATGTTTTTCCCATAGTTGATGTGTTTCTATCGCTTGATAATTATCACACTAAGTGTTGTTCTGTGAGGAATACAGTTCTTTGCTCCCTTTTTTTGTCGTCTTCCATACTTATCCATTTTCCCTTTTCTTCTTCCCCTCTATTATCCATTTCTGGTTCTATACTTAGTCCCATGTCTATCCTTGCAGGTTCTCGGGATGGCGGAGTGAGAAATTCTATGTCCCTCTATATATTTACAGCACGAGTACGACCGACCGCTGCTCATTTTCATACTTGGCCAATTTTATGGTCGCGGTTTCCTGTGTCTGGGCCATCAAACTCTCATGCATTGTTCTCACGATATAAATATAGCACCCAAAACTTCGGTGATCTACAATTCGACCCCAGACTCGAACCCCCAAGCCTCACTCTACCTACAATGACTCCGTCTGAATTCTTTCATATAAATGTGCCAAGTCATATATTTTGTCTATTTCTTGTTGAGATAGATATAAACGACATCTCTTTTATCTTGAACCGGGGTCTGCTGAGCTCCAACTATATTCCATGGTTGAAAATATTTTTCCCATAGTTGAAGTGTTTCTATATATTGATAATTATAAGACTAATTGTTCTTTTGTTATGCATAAAGTTCTTTTCTCCCTTTATTTTTCCTATTCTATACTTACCCGTTCTTCCCTTTTCTTCTTTCCCTGTATTATCCATTTTTGGTTCTATACTTAGTCGCATATTTATGCTCGCAGGTTCTCGGGGTGGCAGAGTGAGAAATTCTACATCTGTCTATATATTCACATCAAACGTCCGATCGATCATCGTTCATTTCCATACTTAGCCAATTTTATGGCCGTGGGTTCCCGCGTAGGCACTATCGAACTCCCACGCCCTGTGTTTGGGTATATATCTTGCACCAAAAAATTTGGTTATCTACAATTCGACCCCAGACTCCTTGAACTCGCAAGCCTCACTCTACCTACAATAAATCCGTCCGACCACCCTGCCTTTCCATACTTAAGATCAAGTGTTGTTCTGCGACGCATAAAGTTATTTATGCCATTTGTTTTTCTCTTCTATACTTTCCTCTTTTTCCCTTTTCTTCTTCCCCTCTATTATCTGTTTTTGCTTTTATACATAGTCGCATGTCTATGCTCATGGGTTCTCGAGGTTGCAGACTCGGAAATTCTATATCCATCTATATATTCACATCATGAGTCCGACCGACCACTGTTCGTTTCCATACATATCCAATTTTATGCCCGTCAGTTCCCAGCTAGGCCCTATGGAACTCTCATGCCACGAAATCTCATGCCCCATAGTTGATGTGTTTCTATCGCTTGATAATTATCAGACAAAGTGTTCTTGTGTCAAGCATACATTTCTTTGCTCCCTTTCCTTTTCCTCTTCTATACTTAGTCTCATTTCTATGCTCGCGGGTTCCCAGGTGGTAGAATCACAAATTCTATATCCATATATATCTTGACATCACGAGTCAGACCGACTGCCTTTCGTTTCCTTAGAAAATTTTATGGTCACGTGTTCTCGGGTAGGCGTTATCGAACTCTCATGCCTCGTGTTTGGAGTATACATATTGCACCCAAAACTTGGGTGATCTACAATTCGACCACAGACTACTCGAATTTGCAAGCCTGGCTCTACCTATGATGACTCTGTTTGACCGCCCCACCTTTCCATACTTAGTCATTTCTTCAAAGTTTTGTGGGTTCACAGACTCCTAGGTTAAAAAAAAGTATCAAAGCATTTTTCACTCCCCTCCATCCCCGCCACCTTCGCCCCTTCCCAATGCACATTAATTATGATTTTACTAGTGACAACTCACCACAGATGTTCGAAAAGATTGTCATTAATAAGAGGAAATCTTGAGGACATCTCCCATTAAAATGCATTAATGGGAGAATATTTTGGAATCTGATTAGTTTCTTTTTGTCAATCTTGAATTCGCAAAAAAATGTTGGTTATTTTAGTTTTTTTAAGGATTCATCATAGCAAGAATGCAATATTGTGTTGGCCCACTATCATCTACATAGGTGTTTACATGATGCCCCTCTTTAGTATTGTGCATATATTACAAGTTCACATATTTGAGATTATGATTGCATATGAAAAGTTTTATCCACCCTTCGAATTTGAACATAGTTTGCATTTGGACCAGAAAGAATACTAATAAAATAAAATAATATGAAAATTGTTTAAGTAAATATAAACAAATTATCTTCTAACTTGAACATGATTTTGTCGAGATCCAGGTATATTACATAGCTGACAATGTTTTTCCTGCATTTCCATACTTTCTTGATTTCCCTACCATCTTCAAACACTTTCCCAATGCAAATTGATTACACTTTTATTATCTTAGAAAATATTGGAATTAATGAGCGAAAAGTTGGATGACATCTCCCATTAAAATGCATTAAACAAATATTTACGGGAGATTATATTACCATCCTCCAGTGTTCATTCTAAATACTATCACACAATTACTGCCACATGTAGCAATATAAACAAATCTTTATCAAAACATTATCTTTTCTCACAGGCACCCCACGTGCACCCCAGTCTCCTCAAGTAAGCCATATTTGGATCCATCAACTAAACCTCCCTATTATTAAGTTGGCAGAGGTCAATATTATGGCATCTGATTTTTATTTTTTTTGTGTGTGTGGATCTTGAGCTCAGAAAAATTGTTATTTACTTTAACTTTTTGAAGGCATTGCACCTCACCTTTCCATACTTAATCGATTCTTTAGCTCCTATTGTCACAGATTCGCGTGTTCCTAGGATTCCAGGTACACAAAAGTTTCGAAGTAGTTTTTGTTGTCGTCCATCCCTGCCACCTTCGTGCGCTTCCCACTGCACATTAATTATTCCTTTATTAGTGACTACTCACCAGACACATCGAAAATATTGGAATTAAAAGGCGAAAAGGTCGAGGACATCTCCCATTAAAACACATTAAACCAAGATTTACTGGAGATTATATTATGATGTTGTAGCATTCATTTTAAATACTATGAAGAGAAAAGGAATGTTCTCATCACCTTATGGTTGTAGTTCGAAAACATTTATGTGGAGATACCCTGAATATTTTCGGGCACGAGGACCAGAGTTTTTAGTGGTCCATAGATTATGACTACTACTCATCCCCTTCTGCCTAGAAGAAAGTTATATCAACATCTGGAATTGCAGGAGCAGATTGTGTCCCTGAATTTCTTTACTTTAAGGAGTTGGCCACGTTCTGCGTCAAGAACTATATTCTGAACCAGTGGATTATCTAGTTGGGAAATCATTCCCAAGTCTCCCTATCACCTAAAGTATTTAGAAATATGTTGACACTTCCAAACCTAATGCCTACTTTCAAGGGAGAGAATTGAAGGTAGTTCTTAAAGAAGCATGAAAATGAAATGGACCTCTTGCCGAAGTTCTTACAGAACCCAACATCCACTCCCCAGGACATGGCCATATTACAGGTTAGTGCATTTAAAAACCCTTTCTGGAAAATTGCATGGATTTTCACAAGGATAATGGGACAAGAAAGTGCAACCAACATCTCTCGGATGATTCTGTATATTTTATATTTTACGGTCAAGGAAAAATCCATCTTCCATTGGGGAAAGTTGATTTCCATTCAAATCTCTTCCCATTTATTGCAATACACAAGGCATGAGAAATTATTTATGTCATCTTATTTAATTTTTGCGGTGGCGAGTTGTTGTCCATTCCCTGGACTATCTATGTGTAAGAATTTGAACTGTGAATTTGACCCAGTAACATTATCGTACCAGATATTATGGAGACACGACACTTGCCAACATTTTTATAAAGTCTTTAATGATTTTGTTTCAATTTTTAAAGCATTGATATTTGGAAAGTATTTTCCCCGGTTGTCTCGCGAGCTGAACAACTTCCTAGATAGGAAGGGCACACTAGAAGAAATGGATAGCTATAATGTTATAAGGATTTTTGGGTCTAAAAAAAATCCTTTCTTCCTTCCATGTCACATATCTGGTACAATGATTTTTGCTGGAATAGAAAGGAAGTACATCTATTGGTTGCATTTTTACCATGAAAAAAGAAAAAGTCAATTCATCTCTCTTCCTTGGAAAGTTAGGGATTTCATGGTTAGGAACTACTTCAATAGTTATTTCACTGACACTATCCTGAATGAAATCGGTGCCAGTACCAATGATTCACACAAGAAGAAACGAGAAGGCCCGGGTGAAAAAAGTTCCTAATCCCCAACCGCCACACCCAAGACCACAGCATCTCAGAGAAGTACTCCAATGGCCTACCCAAGTAACAAAGTCACACATAGTTCTTCATGTGGAGGAGGATATAATAACCCTCCCTCCAGCAAAATTGAAATTTCTCACAAACTTCCTACGAGCAAAAAACAGAAAACAATAGTCTAAGACCAGGAGGGACCGAGGGGAGAAATTGATATCGATGATCTCTCCCTCAAAGATATGGAACTAGAAATTGACATTGACAAAATGTTCCCCGATGATGACTAGCTAGAGAGAACTACTTTGCACAATCCTGGGATGGAAATAATTGGCATAGATACATTGGATGAAGAAGAGTCATTTGCATTTTAGAGCGCTGTTTTTTACAATGAATCCAAAAAATTGATTATTGAAAAGAGATATGTAAAGAATAAGAAAGGGAAATATCGTTCAGAGATCAACCTATGCAAAATGCGGCCTTCACAGATCTCCCAGATACACCAAGAAACTAGAGACTCTTTAGAAAACTCTATTAGCGATCTTGAAATGGAAAACATCATGTTAAAGGAGCGAATCAAAGAATTGGAGGAAAATCTAATGCCTCTTCCATTGTTTGCTACTCCTTTGGCAATGATCGGGCCCACCACACCTATGAAAAAGTTAAAAGGATCAACAAGCCTTCTCACATCGGCCCAAGGCTATGTGGAAAATAATATAAACATAAGAATGGAATTGATAATAGAAGCTTGGAAGATGTCAAAGAATATGGTCTCTTTTGTAACAAGAGCGCATGATTTTCATGAGTATCTGCAAGCATATATCAAGAACAAGAAAGGTTTCTATCTCGATGCAGTTTTACCATTTGGTGTTAAAGTTACTGTTATGACGGAATTCAGAAGAAGACAGGAGGATCTCCCTTCCCTGGGTCGAATAGACCAGCTAAACGCATGCTATAAAGAAAAGGTAAATAACGTGAATGGTATCATTCAACAATGTAGCCATGCCATATCTAGAAGAGACAAACTATTCAAGAAGCTAACTGAGATAGATCTAGCTTCCAACACCAATGAATTCTAGGACCCTAAATTGATATTGAACTCGTTTTTTTTAACCAAGAAAACATTTGATGATAAAGTTCATATCTATAAAAGATTGTCATTTGAACATTTCTATGGCATTCTTGAATATGGTGAAGATGACGTGAAAACCTGGCTAGTCAGTTATTCAATTAAAAACCAAGATATTCAAGAAGCATTGCACAAACTCTCTATTGATCTAAGGGACTTGGAAAGTTAATTCTTCAATATAAAAATCCAACATGAAATCAACGTGGCACCCATGGGAGCTACATCGAAGAATGGTTCAAAGAGGTTGTCAACCAGATTACCAATGAAGGTCACAGCCAAGGAAATCCATAAAAGGACATCAGTGATAAAATGACAAGGCATGGGACACCATCATAGTAAGTTGATATTGATCGCATTCTTCTGTCTTCATCCAGTTACTCTAACAAAGGTTTAACCAAGGACTGCCAATTTTCTCTTTCTTCTTGCCAGGTCTTGTTGTTTTCCATCGTCGACTGTCTTCCTTCTACAAACTTCATTCTCGTACATCGTTTCTTTGTAGTCCACGACAATCCCAATCCCAGTCATTCTGGAAAACACATTTTTATTTCATAGCATATATGTATTGAACTAAATATTTTTTTATAAATTCCAAGACAACTATTTTTGGGAAATATTCTCAAATGTATTTTGTGACCCATTTTATCCGAATATAAATATTTGAGGTTATTCTATGGTGATCTTCAATGTTTGGTGTTGTTATTTGAAATTTGTATTTCTTCTTAAAATTAACTCATTTCCCTGTACATGTTCTTGTTCTATATTGTGCATATATTGCAGCTTCCTATATTTCAGAATATGCTTCCATATACAAAATGTTAAGTCGTATATTTTTTTCTCTATTGCTTATGGGTTTGAGAGAAAATTGCGATCCCAAAACATCCTTCAAATTCGAACATGGTTTACATTTGGACCACAAATAATCTATTAAGATACATTAATATGAATACATTTTAAATAAATATAAACAAAATCCCTTTAAAATTGAACCTGAATTTCTCGAGCTCCTGGATTGGTCGCGGGTTGACCGGTTAGCAGACTTCTAGATCCTCATCTCCATCTATATATTCACATCATGAGCCCGACCGACCACCGTCCCTTTCAACACTTATCCAATTATCTCACTACGACATCCCAACTTAGCGTTATCAAATTATTATGCCTCGTGTTCCGTGATATACATCTTGCACCCAACAATTCTGTGATATACGTTTTTCACCGAACAATTTTGTGATGCACATTTTTCACCCAGCACTTCTGTCATTTACAATTCGACCCCAAACTACTAGAACTCTCAAGCATCACTATACCCGGGTTCACAAAAATTTCAAAACATTTATCGCTCTCTTCAATCCTCGCCACATTCCTGCCATCGTCAATGCACATTCATTATGCTTTTACTAGCAAAACATTAGCGCATAGGTTCGCTTATTGGAATTAACAAGCAAAAAATGTATTCAACAATGATTTATGAGAGCCCGACCAACCCCCGGGTTGGCACTATTATAAATATTGCACCCAAAACTTTCGTCATCTACAGTTCCTCCATATACATCTTGCACCCAAAACTTTAGTCGTCTACAATTCATCCACAAATTCGAACATGGTTTACATTTGGACCACAAATAATCTATTAATATACATTAATATGAATACATTTTAAATAAATATAGACAAAATATCTTTAAACTTGAACCTGACTTTCTCCAACTCCTGGATTGGTCACGGGTTCTCAGGTTAGCTCATCTCCATCTATATCATCACATCATCAGCCCGATCGACCGTCATCCCTTTCAACACTTAGCCAATTATCTCACCGTTGGGTCCCGACTTAACACTATTGAATTCTTATGCTCCCTATTTCATGATATACATCTTACACATAACACTTCTGTGATATACATTTTTCACCCAACACTTTCGTGATTTACAATTCGACCTCGGACTCCTGGAATTCATTGTTCAAAAAAATTTCAAACCATTTATCACTCTCTTCAATCCCCGCAACATTCTTGCCCTTCCCAATGCACATTCATTATTCTTTTACTAGCGACAACTCAACACATAGGTTCGCTATTCAACTGCGATTTACGGTAGTCCGACCAACCACCATTGCTTTTCATACCTAGCCAATTCTATGGTCGTCGATCCCCGTGTTGGAACAACCAAACTCTCATTCCCCGTGTTCTGTGATATACATATTGCACCCTAAACTTTTGTGATCTACAATTCCATACTTAGCCAACTTTATGGCAACAACCTTCACTATACCTGGGTTCACAAAAATTTCAACCATTTATCGCTCTCTTCAACTCCTGCCACATTCTCGTCCTTCCTAATGCACATTAATTATGCTTTTACTAGCAACAACTCAGCACACATGTTCTCTTATTGGCATTAATAAGAAAAAAAAATACATTCAACAGCGATTTACAAGAGTCTGACCGACCCCGGGGTTGGAGATATTATAAATCTTGCACCCAAAACTTCCATCATCTACAATTCCACGATATACATCTTGCACCCAAAACTTATGTCATCTACAATTCCACGATATACATCTTGCAGCCAAAACTTTCATGGTCTACAATTCGTCCACAAATTGGAACATGGTTTACATTTGGACCACAAATAATCTATTAAGATACATTAATATAAACACAATTTAAATAAATATAGAAAAAATATCTTTAAACTTGAACCTGACTTTCTCGAACTCCTGGATTGGTCCTATATCGTCACATCATGAGCCTGACTAACCATGGTCCCTTTCAACACTTAGCCTATTATCTCACCGTGGGGTCGCGACTTAGCGCTATCGAATTATTATGCCCCATGTTCCGTGATATACATGTTGCACAAAACACTTTCATGATATACATTTTGCACCCAACACTTCCATAATTTACAATTCGACCCAGGTTCACAAAAGTTTCAAACCATTTATCACTCTCTTCAATCCTCGCCACATTCCTGCCCTTCCCAATGCACATTCGTTATGATTTTACTAGCAACAACTCAACACATAGGTTCACTCATTGGCATTAATAAGAAAAAAATCCATTCAAGTTGCTTTTCATACCTAGCCAATTCTATGGTCGTCGATTCCCAGGTTGGCACAAATGAACTCTCATTCCCCATGTTTCGTGATATACATCTTGCACCCTAAACTTTTGTGATCTATAGTTCCATACTTATCCAACTTTATGGCCACAACATTCACTATACCTGGGTTTACAAAAATTTCAAACCATTTATCGCTGTTAAGAACCAAATATCAATATAGCATAGAAAAACCTCAGAAAAAGTACTCAACGCCTTGAAAAAGAGATAATTTCAGATAATAAGCCTCTTTGATGGGGCAACCTCCTTTTACCCCACTTAAATGTTCAAGTACAAGATGATTCCAAATGAAAATGTCTCCTTGGTATATATAGGAGACTAGCAGGTATAATTACAACTGATGGAATAAAATCGACATAAATAAAATAACATTACTAATGTAATATGCCCCAATTAAGGGGTAATCAGCCAATATTAGGGATTAACATGCTCCTCCCCTTGAGACAAGTGTTGTCCGCAACGCTTTAGTAACTCTAGATGCTTCTGTATAAAAGACTCATCTTCCCAAGTGGAATCTTCAGCCAGTAGTTGCCTCCATTTAATGAGATACTCTAAAATGGATCTATTCCTCAGCCAACAAATTCTTTTGTCAGTGATGGCTTCAGCCTCCAATATGATTTTTCCTTCCTCATCAAGTTCTGGAAATATAGTTTGAACTAGGATCTTGTCGCCTATAACCTTTTTTAAGCATGAAACATGAAAACCTAGGTGTACTCGTTAATATGCAGGCAACTCCAACTTGTATGCCATAGTACCAATCTTTTGAAACACCTTATAAGGGCCATAGTACTTTGGTGATAATTTATTATCTTTATTGGCTTGCTAGAGGGACATCTATTTGTATGGTTGTAGTCTTAAAAACACCTAATCCCTTGCTTTAAAAATTCTTTCACTATGATGTTGATCTGCTTGTTGTTTCATGCAATTTTGTGCCATGGTCAGGTTGTCCTTTAAGATTTGGAGAACTTGTTGTTGATTCTCGATGTGATCTTCCACTGCTTGAACCTTAGATTTTTATTTTAGAGAA